>PVIJ01006271.1:0-93804 GCA_004024925.1 Scalopus aquaticus | reverse complement strand
TAATTTGCACTACCTCCCATTCCCTGGGGTGTTACTGTTTTCTATTTCAAGTGCCTACAGCTACTAAAATAATAGTGTTTAAGGGCCTTTGATATTTCTGATGGATGTTACAAAGTGTTTACAAGACTAAATGAGGAGTTTAATATTTAAAATCCAAATCTAATTCTTTTCCTTCTCTCCCTGTGCAGCCTGAGCAAAGAGGCACAATTTAGAAACAGACGGAGGACGCAGGGCAAGCCTGGCCACAGGACTTGAGTCAGACACACAATGGAAAAACCAAACAGGTCTCAAATCAGCAGGTGACCCATTCCCAGGTGTTAGCTTTTAGAGTCATTATCCATTAAAGGAAGCCGCCCAGAGGGTGGGGGCCAGAGAGGGAGGCGGACCTCTCAAGGTCCCAGACAGGGAGCCAAGGCTCATCCCAGCCAATCTGCGCACCCCGGGGCTTCGGAGGTGGTGGCACAGGATGGCCGTGATGGAAATTTGTTTCCTACCAAGACAGTCTGGAACAAAAGCCTTTAATGTGGGCTGACTTCATCCAAGTAGGACTTCAGAAAACAATGAACATTTATCAAATTCCTGAAAGAATGAAAGAATGTGGTGTTCCTTAAAAAGTCAGTCAACTACAGAAGCTAGAGAGCTGGGAGAACAGTGTTCCTAGATCACATAAGTAAACTGGCTGCGGAAAAGAAGAAATAGTTAAATTCCTAAAAAAAATTTCTAAACAAAAGAACAGATGATAACCTATGAGGAAACAGTTGTCATTTTCTCATTCTGTCACCACAGAATCACTCCTAGTGGCAGAGAGGAGTGAGTGAATATTCCTACAGTTTAGGGGGGCAGGGCCTAATACAAACTAACACTGTATGTCCATGTGTCAGAAAGGCCTAACACTGTATTTATTCAATTTATATACTCATTTTCAATCTTGAAGATTCATATGAATTTGCACTGAACTCAATGATGTCCATGTGTGTTTCGCAATCTCTCCCTCCACCAAATCTGATGCAGGATTAGTGATCTGGGGAATTTTAGCCACGCTTGTCTTCCTCTGATGCCACGCCCTAGCAGATCAGCACACACCTGGATAACTTTTTGGAGAAAACAGGGTCGAAAATTAAAATTCTATTTAAAAGAAACATGACCAGACCAAAAAAAAAAAAAATTAAAAAAAAACAACAACAAAAAACCCCACCCAAAAAACCAAACCCAACAAGGGAAAAATCCTAATAGAATATCTGAAACAAATCCTGTCTGGTACATTTTTTTAGAAATACACCATTCCTGACAAATGCTTTTTATATTAACATAGCATTTACAGGCAAGAAGGAAAAGCACTCACTACCTAAAATGGGAATGAAAGACTACACCTCATTTTTGGAAATAAACAAAAAAATCTTTGGCTGAAGAAGGAAGAGCGTTACACCCATATAACTCTTCAGAAGGGGAAGAGTAAGTGTCATCAAGTGCGTCTCAGGCTTGCCAACTAATCTTAAAAATTATTTGGGAGTACCGCTTCTGATGCTGGCTGGCTGTCGACAGCTATGCACGTCAGCGCTTTAATGTCACTTCAGTGTTAACAGAACACCTCTTTCAATTGAAGTGAATAACATTAGATGACTAAATACATTCGCCTTTAAGAGGAATACAAAAATGGCTAAGGCAAGACCGACTAGGTCTACTAGTAAAAAGTAGACTTCTAAGACGACGACAAAGTTGACCATTTGGTGCAAAGTAACACCCAAAGAAAGTGTATCTTCAAGAATTATGCTGTCAGAACAGAAATATTCTGTCTTACTAAATTTACTCATTAAGTTTTAAAAATACTCTTAAAAGGAAGGCGATGTTTCTATGTGACAGAGTCAAGTGTTACCTGGAATCACATAACTAAAATTACAAAAGCCAATTTTCAAAATGTATTTAGGCTTCCTGCCCCCCAACCCCCAGCCATTCCCCCCCCCCAGGTAAAAAGCCACGAGCAGGGTCAAGCAAGGTGGGGTCCCTGGCAGGGGTCCCTGGCAGCCCAGTGTGGGGTGTAAGAAAGGCATCGCTATGAGGGTGTCACGGCGACAGGTGTCACGGCGACAGGAGATTGCTTATACAGAATGGAAACTGTTCCAACAAGTAAACATATCTGAAGACAACAGGAACTAAATCCCCCAGCCGTCTAAAAAAGATAAGGATAGTGAATCCTTTTCTGTTGAACTGGGCCTCTGGGCACCCATGTGAACTCATGGACACACACACACACTTTCCTGGGTCCAGTTCACTGAGCTGCCTGGGTCACACCCCAGCGGCCAAAAGCACACCCAGAGTTTAGGTCTTGGCTCCTCAATAGTTCCCACTGAGAGGAATCAGAGTCTCTTAGCACTTTGTGTGCCGGTGCCCTTTAAGTTTACCAGCCCTTGGGGCCGGCCATTTTCTGTGCCACCGCATGAATGGTATAAGCATTCAATAAAACACACACAACTCCTGAACTACTGGATATTAAAAAAACTATAATATCTCTCATAAAACACTTTACACTTCCACCAAAACAATGTGTAAAGCTTCTAGACTGAGTACGATCAAAGAAATAGCTCCTAATAGTTCCAAATAAATCCACCGTGGCGTGAAAAGCCGGAAACTTGATGAACACGTATTAATACGTGAGCGGCCACCTGATACTGGTGACAAAAACATGCACTAATACGTGAGCGGACCACAAAGTGTTAGGGAAATATTAGATTGCAGCGCTGGGAAAAACAAGAGCCTGCAATATCCTTTGGTGACAGCAAGAAGCTGCTCAAGGAATGATAGGGACACATCAAAAAGACAGAGGCCAGCAAGAAGGGGCTGCCACCAGACAAATGTGGGACGGTTTATTTAAACATACATCACACACTTGCCACTACAACGTAACAGTACAAGATTATAACCCTGGGAATGAAACAAATGCAGGACTCTATGGGCATACAAACATATCACAAATAAGCAAGTGGGAAGAACTGCAGATTTTTCTCACTCCCAACTAAATAAAGGTAGAAAGAAGGAATTAGAGAACCACCATATGACAAAGATAACAGCAATAATCTAGAAACCAGAAACATCAATGATTGCTGAAAGCAGTGGATGCGAGCATGACAAGACGTAGGAGGTTTACATAGTCTCCAAGTGCTTCTCCAATGCTGCTTATTAATGATAAAAAAACAAAAACACAGTAACTTCACAGTGGAGATGAGAAACCTGGTGGGGGCCCCCTTAATCAAGTGACCGAAGTTAGTAACTCCCAAAACTAAACAAATTAAAATCATCAACTGTTAGAAGGAGAACACATAATTATTTCTCTAATATTCCAGCTCCAAATGCCTAACTTGGATCTAATCATGAGGAAACAAACAAATCCAAACTGATGAACACTGCACCACCTATAATCTCCCAGCCTGGAGGTCAAGAAATGGAGGAACTATTTCAGATTGATGGTGATTCAAGAGACACGGCTCTCAGAGCTTTAAAATGCTATCCATTTAATGAAACTCCAATTTATACAGATTTATAGAAAAATGACAAGAAGACATATACCTGTATACCATGATGATTTTTTTTGTTGTATGGAAAAAAAAGGTTAAGTAAAAACCTTCATCACTGATGCTTCAGAGACTGGAAATTGTTATATAAGTTCAATGCTCCACAGGGAAAATACTGCTAAACACAAATCAGAAAGTCAGTTGCTATGCAACAATAATGAGATGTTTGCATGAAGTCAACAAAGGAGGGGGAAAAACAGTAAAATTGAACTTTCTATAATTCCTATGTTAAATTTCCAGGATAGACTATAAATAGGGAAATTGGAAACTGCTCTAATGGAGGTATTTTCTTAAAACAAACACAGTGGCACTCTTCAATTCTTAACTAACTCTGCTAGAACTTTTTGAATGCATCTGATGTTTCAGCACTTTTCAAAGAAAAGAAAAAATAAAACTCAAAAACAAGGTCTCTTTTAATTTAGAAACAAGATTAGACTGTAATTACTTATTAAAATAGTTTGAGATCAGACAGTGCCTTATATTGCTTAGGATATTTAAACACTTGGCAACAAGTTAGTAAGACATACTACAGGTAGAATTTTTCACAACACACAAGGCAAAATGGTCAGTAGCACAGGAGGCTGAAGGCTCTGCTACATCTTGACACTTTGTCCTTTAGTCTGCAAAAACACTGCAGAAAAACACCCTGATGTAAGTAACAATCAAGAAGTGGTGTAGATTGAAATCAAGTTTTCAAATCACAATGGTCTGAAACTAGAAATCAACAAAAAGAGGAGAAAACCACGAATCTGTGGAGAATAAGAAACATTCTACTGAACAACTACTACAACAAGGAGAAAAGTCAAAGTAAAAATATATATACTCTCATATATACTATGAGATGAGAAGAAATTAATCGAAAGCCTTTGTGATGCAGCAAAGAGCAGTATTAAGAAGGAAGCTTATAGGGCCTCCCTGGTGGCGCAGCGGGAGTTTGTGGAGTTTGCCGCCCAGCAGGGGAGAATCCCACATGGTGTGGCAGACCTCTCCTGCCTCGCCCGCTGCTCCCCTCAGCAGTGTATTTCTGATCTCCCTGTTCTGCTCCCCGCTCTGTCTCTGGTGAACCCTCTCGCCGCCCCACGCCTCTGGCCTGTATCCCAGCTTGTATGTATAAATAAATAAATCTTTTAAAAAAAAAAAAGAAGGAAGCTTATATCAATATAGGCTAACCTTAGGAAACAAGAAGATTGAAATCGAAGAAATCTAAGAAGAAATCTAAGTTCACACTTAAAGGAACCAGAAAAGAAGAAAAAGCAAAACCAAAGTGAATACATGGAACAAAATAAAAATTAGAACAGAAATTAATGTAATAAGATCAAAAAGACAAATCCTCAGATCAATGAATCCAACAGCTGGTTCTTTGAAAAGATTAACAAAATAGGCAAACCATTAGGCAGACTCACAAAGAAGACAGAAAACAGATTAATACAGAAATACCACGGATCATAACAAGAGTATTGAAAACAATTATATGGCAACAAATTGGACAACCTGAAGAAACAGACAAATTCTTAGACACATACAATATTCCAGGACTGAATTAGGAAAAGTAGAAAACCTGGGAACAAACCAATCTGGAGTAAGAAAGTTTAAAAAGTGATCAATTGCCTCCTCCAAAACAAGAGAGGGGGCCAGACGGCTTCACTACCGAATTCCACCAAACTTACAAAGAAGAATATTTATCCTTCTCAAAATCTTCCATAAAATTGAAAGAGAGGGCAAAATGTTAAACACCTTATAAAAACCAACATAAATTACCCAAATATCAATACCAGACAAGGACATCACAACAGAAAAAAAACTACACAGACCACTAACTCTGATGAACATAGATGCAAAGATCCACAAAATTTTGGCAAAATGAATGCAGCAAAACATTAAGAAAATCACACATCATAATCACACATCATAATTTCAGTAATTCAAAGATGGTTCAACATATACAAATCAATAAATGTGACACACATCAATCAATGCAAGGAAGAACAACAAGCATACAACCATCTTAGTAGGTGCAGAAAAGCACCTGGCAACATTCAACATTCTTTTATGATTAAAAACCCTCCACAAAAGGTAGACAGAAGGAACATACACACCAAATTAATAAAACTCATATACAAGAAACCCACAGCCAACATCATACTTGAGATATATACACCCTCATGTTTACTGTAGCACTATTAACAACAACCAAGAGCTGGAGACAAGTGCCCATCAACTTATGAATGCCTAAAAAAGATGCTGTATATATACAATAGAATACTATTCAGCTGTAGAAAAGGATGGGATTCTGCCTCTGCAACAAAATGGATGGGCATAACAAGGAATTATGTTTAGTGAATAACAGAAATGAGTCATATGTAGTATGTAGAGAAAACAGATTAAATAAAACAAAAATAAATCTTTAGACGGTAAGACCAATTAGTGGTCACCAGAAAGGAAGGGAAAAAGAAGACAATATTTCGGTGAAAGACAGATTTTGACACTTAGCAGTGAACACAATGTGTGTATGTCTGCACTGATCTGTTCCACATAATTTTAACTGTCAAACTCACGAAGAAAACTCACAGTCCTTACTTCTTCAATCACACCATAGGATGACTGGGTTTTGCACAAATTCCCATGAATGAATCAGGCGACATAAAGTGAATACACACACCTCCCTTTAAACAAATCAACTGTGGAAATCCATAATCTTGTCATTGCAATCACCTTGTCTATCACACTCAAAGTTCAGTTTTTCCATACAAAGTTTACTTGTTAGCTAATCGGGCAAAATTTTAAAAAATGTTAAAATGCCAAGGCAGTCCACAGAGAAGAGGCTGCCGTCTGGATGCCTCCATGCCCAAATTAAAATTAAACCCGTTGAGTCCATTCATCTTTCTAGTCCAATTCCTATGATTACAGTCATGCTAAGCCATGTGTCATTTTCACAACAGGCCAGGCTCTCTGATACCCCTGTGACGTCACACTTACTGTTCCTTTACATGAGGTGCCCCACCCTTGCATGCTGGGGAGATCCTCTTTAGTGGGTGAGCAAGTTTTGGGTTAACAGTCCCATCCACATGGACTTCTCCCTGCCACCTCAAGGCAGTCTCTTGGGTTCCCTAGAACATCCTGTTCTGAGCCCTGTTAGTACTTTGCTCAGAGATGTGTGATTACGATTACACCCGATCTCTCCCCTGCAGGACTACAGGTTGCTTAAAATAGGGTTCTTGTCTTACTCATCTTTGACCCTCTGTCTGGTGAAAGAAGGGAAGTGCTTTTTACTTTGTATTTGGCTGAACTGCTTCTGTTAGATGATTAAAACGTCACCTGAAAAACAAAACCTCCAGTCTCTGTAAGAAGTACACTTATGAAACCATGAGTCCGTCCTTCCCCGGGAGCACGAGGAGATGAGATGGCGTGCGAAGCGCAGCAAGAGTCCATGCCAGGGGAAAACGTCGAAAAGAGCAAGCTGAGTGTGGATCGTACCAGGGGCCTGCTAGTCTCCCCCCCGCCCCCACTTGTACCTGTTGAACTTGCGCTCATCCTCAAGACACTTCTCCACTGGGGCTGCCCTGACCCACGGACCGCGCCCAGTCTGCCTGCTCCACACGCTGCTGTTGTCTGTATCATGAGGAGTCGCAAAGTCACAATGCATGAATATAAGCTGCAGAGAGGCGACTTGCAAGTGGCTCACCCCTGACACCCTCATGCCTGAAAACCTGCTAAGTGTGGAACGAATCACAGGTGTTACACATTACCTGTCTCTCTCATTAGGAAAATCCCACAACGACGAAGGTTACTCACTAAGGTGAGTATATGAGCCCTACAGCAGCACTATCGCGGCAGGCATTTGATTACCTGCTGAAGGAACAAATGATGAACGATTCATGTGTGTCTCCTCAAAATCCTCCTCGACTTGTTAATATTCATCTAGGTATGAATGTGATCATCTACTCCAAGTTGTTGAGACTTGTCTTAAAAACTTTTGCCACTACCACTAAGCTAAATGCTCTGTGTTAATATTCGAGATGCCTAAGGCACATGGGCAACCCTATAAAGAATGGAGGGGGAGTAAAAAAATCGAAACCAATGCCAGAGAAGATCAATTCAGTCATTTTTCCATATCCTCATCATAGTCAAGCACAAACCTGCTCAAGGTTAATATTATTAAAATATAAAAATGGAAGGGCCTCTGTCCAAACTGTAAACAGTAAGGACCAACTAAAAAGCCTGGCCCAGACAATATGCGGAACTAAAAGCCTCTTCCAAAAGCAAGGAGCTAAACTGCACACCTATTAGAGTGGCTGAAGTCCAAACACAGACAGCAACTGCCTGGGAGGCGAGAGCAACAGAACTTTCACCCGCCACTGGTCGCTGGTGCAGGTGCAAAACAGCAGGACGGCCACTTTGGGAGATGGGATGGCTGTCCCTGACAGAGAGAAACGCAGTCTCACCACATGGCCCAGCAGTCACAACCCTAGATGTTTACCCAACTGATTGAAAAATTTGTGTGGACATATGATCATGCAAAACTAAAATCAAAGTTTATTTTAAAACAAACAAAACTTTTTTTCTATTCATCATTCTGTAAGCCACCAAAGCTTAGATCAGTGATTCTCAAAGTGTGGTCCCTCAACCAGCAGTACCAGTAGCACCTCACACTTGTTGGAAATGTGAATCTGTAGACCCCACCCAGACCTGCTGAATCAGAAAGCCCTCTCAGCCCCTCAGGTGACTAATGCATGTTGAAGCTGGCACACGCAGTGGCTCTGATTTCTGATACAGAACACGGTGGACTTGAGAATCAGGAGATGCCCAGGCCGCTGGCCAGAGGAGCACACTTGAGAATCACTGCTCTAGACAATGAGAATGGCCACTGGTGAGCACTTCAGGTGTTATCAGGCCATGCCAGACAAAGCATAGGTGCTACAGGGTGCTGTCACGAGATGAGACTGCATTCTTGGGGGGAGGAGGGAGAAGGGGGTAGAGAAGGGGGTGGGGGAGAGGGAGAGGGGGAGAGAGAGAGATAGAAAGAGAGAGAGAAGAGAAGAGAGAGGGAGAATATGAATGTGTGTGTTTCTCCTGAGGCTGCTGCAACAATTAGCACACCCTAAGTGACTCGAAACAGCAGGAATTTACTTTCCCACAGCTCTAGAGATTTGAAGTCTGCACACCCCTTCTCTTCCAATTTTTGATGATCACATTCGACACTTAGTTGTGTAGCTCCCAGGTCTCCTGTCTTCCCTAGAGAAGGTATCCGCTGCTTCCCTTGCCCCTCATAAGTACACTTAGGATGGCATTTAGGAACCACCTGCATAATTCAGGGTAATTTCCTCATCTCGAAGTCCTTACTGCATCTAAAAAAATCCTTTGTCCAAATAAGGCAATAGTGACCTGAAATTCAGGTGATCAGGACTTGATACACCTGGGTGGCCCTATTCAACCTACTGCACATGTTATAAGTGAAGATGACATTCCATGAATTCCCTACAAAAGTGTAGCAGAAAATGAAGATTTCTGACCTAGAATCGGACAGTTTCTTTTCTTTCTTTCTTATAGGATGACTGCAGGCTACTTTGTGAAATCAAGTGTTAATGTGGAATATTACTGTCTTCTACACTATCTAAAACTCAATTATACAGTTAATAAATAATAAAGGCCAGAGAATTCAAAGGGCTTTTTCTGGAAGTCCTAACTAACATCTTTAAAGAGACTTTTGAGAAATTTTAGGACTAGTTTAAAGTTGGTTTTTTGTTTTTGTTTTTTGAGAACTGAATCTAGGAATGTTGTTCTGCTGCTCTCTCTTACATTTAAATTTTTCTGAGGGGCCTCCCTGGTGGCGCAAAGGGTTAAGTCTCAGCACTACTAGCCACTGCAATAAGAGCTAGATCCCCTGGCAAGGAACTTCCCACATGGTGCAGCAGACCCCTCCTGTCTCGCTGCTCCCCTCAGCAGTGTATTTCAGTCAGTCTGCCTGTTCTGCTCCCCACTCTCTCTGGTGGATCCTCCCTCCTCCCCACACCTCTGACCTACACCCCAGCTCCTGAATGCATAAATAAGAAATCTTTTTTAAAATAAAATAAAAAATAAAATTCCTGAGAGTAAATCTAGGAATGGGGGATCAATCACCCCTTTTGTTCTTAGGTAGAGGTGCACTACATTAAATCCATTTGAACCACTATTTTATCTCTACAGGGCCTGACAGTACTAGCAAGTCTCATAGTTACCAGCTAAACTATTATTTTAAACATGGGTATGCTAACACTATCTCACCAGAGAAAGGTACGAACCGTGAAAATTTTCTCTTTGCTTAAAATTCTAAAAAACTGAACTTTATTGGTTCTTTCCCAATGAATATGGCAATATTAACTGAAAAAGCTAGAGTGCAGTGCAACAATAAACAGAAAAAGCAGCAAGCTTCCAAGGGCCATGGCAAGCTACGCTGTTAGAATTTGGATTCAAATTCTGAATCCAGCCCTCCAGCAGCTGTGCACCCTGCAGGCACTGAATGCCCTGTTTTAGAGAAGAGGAAACTGAGGCTTAGGAGAGTAGACAACAAGGGCTTTCTCTCCATACCAAAAGTATAAACTCTCTCTCACCTTCCCCTGCACCAAAACAAATTTACGACAAAGTCTTTAGCTGGATTAGTGGTTTGATTCTAACTCTGTCCTGAAGTTAATAGTGATTTCTGCCTTCAAAGTTAAGTGTCCCTTTGGAAACTTGACTGATGAACCCTAACTTTCACAAAATGACTTAAGTTGCTGGGGGTGGCCACCAGCATCTGTGATCCCCTGGGGCTCAGGCTGCTCCTAAGTTTATTAGTTACAAGAATTATTCCCGCACACCAGTCATCAACAGATTTTACAAATCCCGTTTATTATGCCAGCACACCTCTCACCCTGCTTACCTGTACCAGGAGAGTCTCTTTTTCAATATAATGTTCACTTCTTACAAAAAACTCCCACATCACAACTTTCACAACCTTTCAAGCCAACTATAATACCCTGCCTAAAGGTGAGCGCTCAAATGCTGCAAGTTCAAAGGCAAATTTTCTTCCTGTTTCACTGAGGCCCCCTGCTGAGTCCCCTTTGGTGGCTCCGCTCATCTCTGACCTCTAACCCTAGAAGCCCCTGGCTCAGTCTCAGGACCTTTACCCAGCACACTAACTCCCCAGTGCTAACCAATGCCCCTACCCCCACTCTAGCTCCTGCAGTGCCTTCTGCACCCACCAGCCACAAGATGCTGCAGACAGAGTTCCCCACACTCCTCTGCCCAAACCTCCAGTGCCCTGCCAGCTCACTCAGCACAGAACTCTGCCATGCCCTTTTCACGGACAAACCTTAGAGGATCTGGCCCTACTCACTCATGAGCGCCAGACACCTGGGCTCCTTGCAGTCCTACTGACTCACACGTTCCCCTGGAACCCCCAGATATAAACAAGGGTCACGCCTCACCCTCTCAGCTGGACAGCCCACGCCCCAGCACACCCATCTCACTATCCCCTTATCATCCTAGTTTCCTTCAGTCAGCTTGGCACCACCTGCCAGGACACATCTCTCCCTGACCTGACATCCCCCAGAGAAGCTGCATCATAAGAGCAGATGTGGCCTGTGGCTAGCACTGGGCCCGGCACACAGCAGTCGTGGCGTTTCTGGTTATGTTTTGTTTTATGAATTAGCCACGTCTAAAAAATAAATATATTTGTATATCTGGGCTATTTAAAATTCCATACTCATCTGACCCTAAAATAACAACCAAAATTCTAAATTATTACAGAATCAATTTATAAATACCTAGAAACGAAATAGGCATTCCTCAGGTGTTGTAATGAAATAAGAATGGACTCATCTTTTTGCCTTAAATAAACTACAATATGATAAGCAAAAATTAAGTCATGTCTTTAAAAATGACTGTTCGGTTGAGGAGAAAAGTAGAGATGTTAATATAAAAGGAAAAGCAGTGCCTACAATAATTTTCAATTAAAAAAAAAATCTCTGAAAGTGTCAGAGATACTGACAAACATCCTTCAAATAACCTTGTACTGATCGCCTTACCCCCCAAGAGGGTTCAATGACAGAAACAAAACTACAGGGCAGGGGTGAGTCAGCAAGAGCGCTAACATTTGATTGCTGAGTGAATGCTGAAAGATCCTCTTCAGCCAGGGAAAAGTTTTGCTGTAATGGTACTATTACAAATTTCTTACAGTAATAACACAGTACATTATAAGCTTGCTCAAATGATAAGCTCTTTATGAGGGTTAGAAGTCTGCAGCCGCCTCAAACAAAGACCTCTCTGTGTCAGATTTCCTAGAAGTCAATAAGCTGGAAATCACATACTGCACAATGTCCACTTAGACTCACAGAAGAGCTAGTCTTCTGTGGCTTGCCCCGGGCCCCGGGCACTGGGCAGTCAGCAGGATACAATGGCAGGGACTGCAGCGCCCCTGCTGTGTCTAATTAATCATCTGTGGGTTCTAACTGCTTCTTATTTGGAAATTATTTTAGATTCACACAGGGCTTGTAGAGATGGTAGGCAAAGTCCCTGTCTCTTCGCCAGTCCTCCCTAAGGTTAACGTCTAGGTAACGACACCGTGCAGACCAAAACTCAGACATCCGCACCCACTCAGCACCAACTAACCCATGGGTTTCAAGCAGGTGCCACGGGCTTTTCCACTCAAGACCTCTTCCAGCGCAGGACCCCACCCACACTGCACCCAGGTCTCCTCCAGGCTGGGGCAGCTCTTCTTGGCCTGTGGTGAGCGTGGCACTTCTCAAGAACACTCATCACGTATTTTGGGATGTGTCCCTCAATTGGGGCGTGTCTGATGCTTTCTCATGACTAGACTGTAGTTACGACTTTGGGGGAAGACGACACAGATCAAAAGTCCTCCTCGCTCCCCCACATCTGGGAGTCCATGATACGAGACGACGTAACACTGGAGAAGTGATGACGGTGGTGCTGGAGAGGCTGGCCTCCTCCACAGTCACGATGTTTCCCCTCCCACATTCATTAAAAAAACGTGTCACTCAGTCCAGCCACAATCAAGGTGAGAGAAATTGAGCTCCACCTCTTGGAGGGAAGATTTTCAAGAAATGTGTGAATCTAAAACCACCAAGTAGTTAATAAACACTTTGTAACTTCTTTTGTTACCACAATGAGTTGGATAAAACAAATCTCAAGTTATACTTCAAGGCTACTAACAAAAGGTAAGGTTTAAAAAAAAAAAAGTCCTGGTTTGAGAAAGATTTGCAACCAGATCACATAAGCAAACATTCAGGAAATCATCAACTGCAGAGACAAAAAGATATTTTTAAACATCAGTTCATTTTAATTAAAGTGTTTGTCAGTTTCATCTCTGGCCCAAAGTTCGCAGTTCCTACCACCACATCTAACCCGGCAGCTCCCAGCCCTCACTCAGGAGGCACAGCTGACCCCTAACCGCCCTGACCTTCACTGGCTCCAGAACTCACTGCAGCTACCAGGGCTCAGAGGAGGGGAGAGGGAAATAAAGAGTCAGCCTGGCTCACACACAAGGTGAGCGAACATTTCCCCGCCCGACTCTAGTTAAAGAACAAAGTCAAAACTCTCGTCGGTCTTTCCCGCTGCCCGGGACGTGCACTGCACGGGAAGGGGGTGCAAGATGCGCCAACTCGCTAGAGCAGAACCTCAGTCTCCATCCACCCCATTCCAAAACCTCACTGACCCTACGCTGGGCTGTGAGTATAACAGCGATGATGGTGCTTACAAACAAGCGCGTGAACAATCGCCAGCGGCCTGTAGGCATGCGGGCCAGCGGCCCAAAGCCCCGTTCTGGGTTTGGGCCTGGAAATTTGTTCTGTAACACACACCCGAAGCGATTCTCGTGCAGACGGTCTTCCTTTGAGAAAACTGTGACCTGGCGCAGGGCTCCTGGGCAACACTAACACTGGAAGTCCACATACACACCCGTGTGCATACACACGCAGACACATAGACATAAACGCATGTACACACAAACACACACACACACACACAAATCTCCCCCTGAGAAAAGGTCCCTGTGTCACCTGAGTTTGAGAAACACCGACGTACACCTCCCAACTACACCGCACACTCTGCCCCATGCACAACCACACCCTCCGCGGCTTCCTCCCAACCCAGGTCACGCCTCTTTACCAGGATCCCGCCTTCGTTCCCACATTCGCTGCTTTTAGACACCAGATAGTCTTAGGAGTTCAACAAAGATCATTACGACTGAAATTAAAAACTTGAAAAAGTTTTGCTGGTGCCATCCCTACACCTCTCACAGACGTGAAGGAACAGCACCCTGTCTGCTCAGATTAGTGCTCAAACCAACCACCGTTAGAAAGGGGGTGACCCAGGCCACACAAGTTTCCTTGCATGCCCCCCCAGTTCATCCAGCCCACACTCTAATTGTTCTACTCCCCACTGCTTCTCCCCATGTTTCCCTGGGTATCTTACACTATTTTACACAGCCTATTGCTGGTTTACTATTTTATTAAGTACTGTATTTTTCATATAGATTTAGTCTATTTTCACATATTGGTAAATTTTTTTGAGCTCGATTTACTCTTTCATTACCTTAAAATAACTTGTATGGTGCTCTGAATACTGATAAGCGATAGAAAGGGCAGATTGTTGGTTTATTACAGGAATTGCAGTGACATCTGTGATCTTCATCTTTTCAAGTACACAGGAAATGCTATTCAGCTGCATCTTATGCTAAAGACCATAACGTATCAACCCCACGTCCTGATGCTAAGGAAGGCTGGCAACAAAACAGAATGCAAATACGCCTGGCGACGGCCATCCAGTAAGAAAGCTGGTTAATACATAAAGCCTATAATGTCTTTAACCTACTGCTACCAGCTGTGATCATGAAGACATCTCAATTTGCCTTCACATCAACACCTCCTCCCTCACAACCACAAGATTGTGACATTCCAAATGGTAAAACCATTTCAGAGATGTTTGTGAACGTCTAAATGCTTTGTTTGCCCAGTATAATATTACTTACAGGTCCAAAGTAATTAAATGTCCCCATTTTAAGTAAACTTTGACTTGGTTTTCTCAGAAGTCTTCTCTAAATCGTAAAAACAACAGGCTCTAAGACCATTATACTACCACAAATTACATTCGAATATTTACTGATACAGGTTAAAATCTACGCAAAATACTCAGGGAATGAGTTCTGACCAGCTCAGCTTTTCCAGACACTCGAGGGCATGCCTCCAATACCAGAGCACTTCCCAAGCACTTACTCTGTGCCAAAACCTGCCTATTGTGCTCACACATATTATCTCAATTAATCCATGAAATCCTCATTCAATCCTACAAGACAGACAATTTCTTATCCCATTTTCTAAGGAAATGAAGTACAGAGAAGACAGGTACTTGCACAACTAGTGAAAAACAAAGTCAGATACACGGTGATTCAAGCCCAGGTTGGCTGTGTCCAAAACAGTGTCCCACCACTCACTCCCTTGCTTCTCCCCTATCTGTGCCATGTGGCCTCATCTTCCCCGCCACTCCACTCACCCTGGTCAGCAGCATGGGTCACCTTGCTGTGTCATAAACACATCACACATACTACCCCTTCATTATCTGTCTTTGTACCCCAGCCCCAATTAGCATAGAGGAGAGCAGGTCTATGCTTTCTGTACTTGCTGTGACCCCAACCTGAACAATGTTAAACATCTGCCATGATCATTTATTTGGAAAATAAATGTACATGAATACTGTAAGTGACTGGCTGGAAATCTTTTAATTTGTTGGGCACAATTCTCTCACATCCTAAACAGAGAACAAGAAGATTTATCTAACTGTTAAAAGCAAAACCAAAGCTGTGAAGCTAAGGTCCCAAAATGGATAGCCTTAGGAGAAGACATTAATGAAAATGGTAAAGACCTCCAAAATGTCTCTCCTCCATGAAAGCCAAGAACACTAGCAATAATTGTTTAAAGCAACCTTCCCAGGATGCTGGCTATCAGCCAAAGGTCTGCAGTAATCCAGGGAATGTTCATGCAAGAAAAACAGTGAAGTTTTGGGAAAAACAGTGAGCTCTGTGACATTTTCACTTGCTCTATTTCCATTGCCTGCTTTCCAACAAACTCATATCCTTGAAAACAGTCCACAATCACAGTGAAAACCAGCAGCCTGGCAGTCACAGGAGGGGGAAGAACAAGGCTAGCGCTCCTTAAAAGCCCCTTCCCCAGAGAAGTCATTACCTGATCTGTTTGAGTTGTTCCCTGGAAGGCCCCACTTGCAAGGCTGTCCTTATTTGACCTGATTCACGGTCAACAGCCTTGGGGGTGGGGGGAGGGAGTATTTATTTAAAACAATGGCAGGCAATTGTTGAATATCATGTTGCCTGAGGTGGGGGTTAAAAGTTGGCACAAAGCATAGACAACCAAAAAGCTTTAAAAGAAAAGTTGGGGAATGAGATGATCACATGGGGCTTAGCATATACCCAGGAAAGACCCGAGAAGAACCCAAATTCTCATCAATGGTTAATCTTGAGACTCTGCCCAAGCAGTAGCAAGACTAAGGAAGAGTTGAAAGTGCATGGCCAGTGCTGAAGGCCGGCACAGCCTCAGCAAAGAAAGAATGGAGACTTCTCTGTTCCTGCCATCTGTCTAACCATAAGCTGACCACTAAGCAAAGCAAGAAGAAATTTTAACGGGCACACACTTCACAGAACTAATTCTACGGAGTCACCAAAAAATTTCTTAAAGACACCAGTTTCTGGGCCTTCCAGGTTGGCGCAGCGGTTAAGCTCTGCGCTGTGGAGCTGTTGGCAGCGGCGACACGAGTTCTATGCCCAGCCAGGGAGATTCCCACATGGCGCTGCAGACCTCTCCTGCCTTGCCCACTGCTCCCCTCAGCAGTGTATTTCTGTCAATCTGCCTGTTCTGCTCCCCACTCTGTCTCTGGTGAACCTCTCGCCACACCACGGCTCTGGCCTGTTCCCCAGCTTGTATGCATAAATAAATCAATCTTTAACAACAACAACAACAAAAAAAGACACCAGTTTCTAAAAAGACAAAGTTGCCCTCACGTATTACTTAAAACGTTCCTTTCCAACAAAAAATTATGAGATGTACAATGTGCAAAGAACTGGAAGGGAAAATTCACTACTGATTTGAACAGGTTTGCTGTTGATTGAAAGAATCAGCAAACCTGAAGAGAGGTCACTAAGATTAACGTTTCTAAGGGGTAAACCACATTTTAGGCCATAAAAAAGTCTCAACAAATATAAAAACTGAAATAATATGTTCTCAACCATATGAAATGAAATCAGTAACACAGTAGCTGGTTTCATGCTGATCAGTCCCACTTTCTCTTACTTTTTATTTCCCTTCATGTTCTTCCATTCCATAACCTACTCATATTCTTTTATTGTAAGCCCCCCCCCCTTTTTGGGATGCCAATTTACCCTTTTAGTCTACTGGGAACTTGGAAATTGACCCACAAAACTTGCAGAATCAAAGAGTGAGGCTCAGCAGAAGACCACAAGATGTTTGAAGAAAAGGCACCTGAGTGCTCAGTCTTGGGGCATCTAGTCTAGTCACTTAGGTCTGCCGGGTCCTTGGCAGCCTAGAGAGAAGGCATCACTATAACACAAATCAGCCCCACAAAAACCAGCAGTTAAGAAACATTATTTCTTCTATTACTAAAGGGCGAAAAAATCTTCAACATTCCTTTATAAGCCAGTCAGGCTGACAAGGAAGACCTCTCTCTTTTTTTAAAAAAATTATTTATTTATGCATACAAGCTGGGGTACAGGTCAGAGGCTCGGGGTGGCGAGAGGGTTCACCAGAGACAGAGTGGGGAGCAGAACAGGCAGATCAACGGAAATACACTGCTGAGGCGAGCAGCGGGCAAGGCAGGAGAGGTCTGCCACGCCATGTGGGACTCTCCCCGGCCAGGCATCGAACTCACATCACCACTGCCGACAGCTCCACAGCGCAGCGCTTAACTGCTGCGCCACCAGGGAGGCCCTATCTCTTTTTATGTTTTTTGCTGTAAACTCCATTTCCCTTGAGGATTGGCTTCTCATAAAAAGAACACCATTGATCTTACCCTTCCATGCACTGTTTTACATTTAGTCAGAATCACAATGTCCTCTACTTTTTCAACTACTTCATGAACATGTTTTATCTCCTTAACAGGAATAAGGTGCTTAAGGGAGGAAAAGACCGTCCATAGTTCATTCTTCTTTGATAATTTCCTACCAGTTCAGAGGGTAGTGCTGGGTGCCTTCACGATTCCTTAGCAAATACTTACTGGTAACTCAGCATCACAGCCAGTCACTGGTTATCCCAAACAAGTTCTATGCATGTCAAGATAATAACCCTTCAGGTACAGGGTCAGGTAGGAGAGGCAGTGGTTAGAGGTTGGGTGGCAGGTGCCCTTGGGGGCCTATGCCTCAATGTCTGTGCCACGATATGTAAAGGTTGGGAAACACTGAGGTAAATGATTGATTAGAAACACTACTAATATAGCTGAAATCGTCTTGAGTTGCTGGTTCGCCTGTGTGAAAAAGGCCTGGGGTGCAAAGGGTTAAATGGGACAAGGGGTCAAAGGAACAAACTCTGAGTGATGAAATTAAAAAGTCACAGGGATATAAAGTACAACAGGCTGACCACAGATAATACTGACCATAGATAATAGTACTTCATGTTTGAGAGTTGCTAAGAAAGTAATTTTGAAAGTTCTTATCAACAGAAAAAAAATTGGTAACTATGTATGGTGATGAACATTAACCAGACTTGTGGTCACTTTACAATATACACAAATATTAAGTTAGTACATTTGAAACAAAGAAGTAATATACCAGTTATACCGCAATTTAAAAAAATGAAATACTGCTCAGAACTGAAAAAAGCCCAAATGTTCATTAAAAAAGATGAAGCTCTTCAAGTATCAAATGGAGACTCTCCCCACACATGGAAGAGAACACTGCAAGTTAGAGGCAGTGGGTACAACAGCCACCTGACAAGTGGGAAGACACAGGCACGACCGGTTACACACGCACCTGGTAGGTCTGTGCAGGACGCACAAAGGTGGCTGACTAATGGGGGGGGGGGGGCGGGGCAAACCCAGCGCTTAGAGATAGAACTGGGGAGGCTTATCGCTGTAAGCCCTTTGTCCTTTTGAATTTTTAGCCAGGTGACAGTATTAACTCTTAAAGAGATTTTTTTTTTTAATCGCCAAGTCATTTATGCCTATCTCCAACTTTTGTCAGTATGACTATTTCCAACCCAAATGCTTTTACTCCTAGTCAAACACTGACTTAAAATAATAAAAGAAAGATCTGGATACTGGTTATCCAGCTGTGTTCAGGTTGTGAAAACCTACTGAGCTGTGAGCAGTGGCCTTCTCCACCGGTGGAATGACCTTCAAGGAAAGTTAAAAAGAATAGGTGTTACTTCTTTTCCTTCCCTCTTATTAAAAGAGCAGTGTAACATTTTATTTTATTTGCCAAAGTAAAACTAATTGTTTCAAATTTTTCAATAAGGGAATTTCCCTATTCTTAGTCAAAATACATAGTGATTTAAAGAGTCACAATGTCAGTTACTCTTAAATGGAGGTGGGGGATATGTCCATGTTTAGACATGCAGAGAGCACCTATAACACGAATGGAGTGAAGAGTTAACCACAGGTGAATCTAGGTATAAGACACATGCATTTTCTTGTACCTTTTAAAGATTTCTGTGAAATTAAAGTAATTTCCAAAGAAAATTTTAAATTGTAATATATTAATAAATAACCACCAATAATAATCAAAACAAGCTTAGGAATGAATCTGGATTTTGATTTGGACAGTTGTATTCCTCATGAGTCATTTTAATTATATTAGTGTAATCCCAAGGCATTATTTCTACTTCAAAAAAAAAAAATTACACCTTCTGGCTAGGTTTATAATAGAGCTAAATAAGTACTTTCCAAGACCAAAAGCTTAACGTAATTGTCTTCACTAAAAGACTCCACCTCAATAATTTCTCATAATGTGAGTCTTAATCAGGAAACTAGATTTACAGGAAGTCTAACAGAAGTTCCTCAACCACATGAGGGATTAGCCTCGTCTGATGATAAATCCTAATAATGACTTCAGTTAGAAGCACTTTTAAGTCAGATAGGAAAAAGGAAAAATAAAAATAAATCAAAGGCCTAATAAAATAACTGTTCTAAAAGCTAGGGTTCCTAAAAAACGTTGAGGAATGACATGTGAAAGGCAAAACTTTAAATTTACAGAAAAATATATAGAAAATTCTTAAAACCCAAAGAAAAGTCTTTCTTAACCTGCAAAAAGCATAAAGCATGGCAGGAAATGACTGGAAAATTAAGACTACACTTAAATCCACAATTTGTATATAATAAAACCACCACAATTAAAGTGAAAAGACAAGTCAAGTTGGAAGCTATTTTCCAACCAAAGGAGGGTCAGCTGGTACAACCCTTGGGGAGGGCAGGATCTGGGAAAAGCTCTGCTGCCTTAAGGCAGTTAAAGAAACCAAAAAAAAAAGGCCAAGGTCTTAGGTAGGGACAGAGGAGGAATCCTCCTCCCCCAGCAGGTCCCTTTAGCCAATCGGGTCACTGCTCAGGCACAGCAAGTGGAAGAGGCGGCTCCAAGAATCCAGACAGGATGACTATGGTGCCCTTGCTTCAGGACTTAGGAAATTTTGAGGATTACCTCACAGTAGTGGGGAAACAGCCTGAAACTTGCCTCCCAGCCCCTGCAGCCCCGGGACAGTAGTTTCTAACTACACCCAGGCACAAAGGCTAGGTGCAAGTTCTTGATCAACTTAAGATACTGGCTGTGCTGGTGTGACCCAGCAGTGCGTAAGATACCACAGCTTGACAACAGCGAAGACAGATATGTTCTTAACTGGCTCTGAAAGGCAGGCATATCCTCTACAATTCCAGCAGGGACGCTAGGTTCTCAGAGATGGGGCAGTGCAGAGCATGCCAAAATACACAAGGAATTGTGTATTCAAACCATAATGAAACAAGTTAAGGTCTAACTACTTAAAGATGGGAAGAACTCAGTCTGTTTAAAACTGTACACAGTCCACGGTAACAGGGATCCTCCCCAGATCCGGTGCGCAATCAACTGCACCGGGATGGAGGGAGGCACTTGGAGATTAGAGGGTTCACTTAGATCACATTGCTCTTTAAAACACATATTTTATGATTAGAAATTACATGAAAACCACTTCCTGTATATCTGAAAATGTCTACTTCCCTAAAAGTTCTAACAGAAGAAACAGAGTGATTAGGAGATATTTAAAAGCAAGCGTGGAGAGAAGACAAGTACAGGCAAGAACACAGTCTCTTCAGTTGCACTTTAGAGAATTAATTCACAAGAAAAGCTAACCATTTACATGAGAGAATGTTTTCTTCTTGGGCAAAAAGCCTGGCAATTCCCTCTACTCCTCACAACTATCAGTAGTTTATCAATCTAAACACCACACAATTTTTTCCACTCTGACTAATATCAGAACCAGCAATTGCAGGCCAAGAGGCACACATCTGCCAATAAAAACAGAGAAGTCAAAAGTTAAGTCATGTACTCTAGAACCACAAAAGAGAAGGCATCTACTAATCAAGGGCCTTCGAAAACCTGCACTTCTGTGTCACGGCAACTCAGGTGCCCGCCAGGCTAGGCCATTCTGAGAGGAATCACTGTACGGCAAACTCACTATTAATAACTGCCTCAAGTCAAGGCTTAAAATAAATGGCAAGCCAATGCTGCTGGCTTTTTCTTGTACATCACTACTCATTCTGTGAATTCAGAACACGTCAGCCTCTCAACTGTGTGGGTCAGCATGACTTCATGAGCAAAGTCAGGTCTTTGGGACCCTGCGGACAGGAACAGGCCCCCCCACTCTTGAGTCACATCCGTGGAGTTAGCAGACATCCGATCAGACGAATTTTCAGGAGAATCATGAAAATGATTACTGTGGCTTTCAGCAAGCTGGATCTTTTCTCTGAGCTTCAAATATTATTATTTATTAATTAAAACAACAGAACAAAAGTACAGAAGGTATGTTCTAAAAGCAAAGAGGAAAGACGGGGGAAGTTAAAAAAAAAAAAAACAGCAACTCAAAATCAGGACTGCATAATCACTTAAATACCAGCCTTTCGCTCTGAAGAGGATTATCATCACTCACTGCTTCCAGTAGGTTAGCTACAACAAAATAAGCAATTTTGTTTCTGCTCTCACCTCGTAAGACCAGACGCACTGGACCCCCGCGAACCTCCGCACGCAGCGCCCCACTTCCACGTCCTCGTGGGTGGTGTACATCTCCCGGAGGCACTTGCCGATGTGCGGCACCATCCTCCGCAGAACCTCCCGGCTCAGGATCACCCCGGGCCCCCCCATGCAGAAGTTCTCGCCGGGCTCCAGGGCCAGTTTTCCCATTTCTCCCGTGGTGCCCAGTCCTGTCTGCCCAAGAAAGAGGGGTTCACTGCTATTCAAACTCCTCAGGAAACTCTCCAGGCGATCTCCTTTGATGTAAACGTCGTCATCTGCTCTCATAAACCATTCGTACTTGTCCAAGTAGTGGTCGTGCATGAACTTGAGCATCATGAAAGACTTCTTCTGGGGCGGGTAGGAGTCGTCTACACCCCGTAGTGGCACTATCGGAATTGGGATCGCTGTGTCCGAACCCTCACTAGAGAAGAATTCGACCTTCCCAGGAATTGTCTTGGACCACGTTCTGGAATTGAAACAAATGATCAGTGAGAGAACAGTTTATTTCAAGCCCACGTTATCACATATCACAAGGTCCAAACTAATATTTGAAGGAGCCCCAATAAAAAAGAACAATGAGGTGTTAAAATATCTCTAGATTAACTAAGTCTTGGCTGTGTCTCAAAACCAAATTGCTGGGGCACCAAGGTCTAGGCATTCAGGCTAATTTTATGATACTATCAATTCCACACCTACAAACCCTCTGCTCCATAAAACCAACAATAAAAGAATCAAATTGTTTATTCAACAGTTTCTTTGACTGCTCATCAAGTGCCAACACTCTGCTAGGCCGGAGGGAAGCAGCGGCGAGTAAAACACGTAACCTGACTCGCAGAGCTAGTATCGGGGGACGCAATTATCAGAATAGTTCACGAGTGTACAAATGATGATTAACTCAGAGAAGTGTCTGGAAGACAGGTGGCTGACCCGAGGAACAGAAACAAAGGACAAGCAGCGCTCCTGCTGAGCGCACAGCCTGAGACCATGGGGGTGAAAGGCAGGATGCCCAAACAAACTCGGGATGCAGAGTTGGGGGGGCAGGGCGGGGAGGGGGGAGGGATGATGGTGAAGGGAGGACAGAGGCAAAACACGAGGCCTGGCAGACCCGTGGAGATGGGGCCTTTACGTGATGAAAACCACCCTGATGAAGGAATGGACAGAAGTGGAGGCAGCACCCGAAAGCCCAGAAACCTGGATGGCAGTGAAGGAGAGGTCCAAACGGCCCAGACAGAGTGCAAGGGACACCGCTCAGCCCACTGCCAGAGGAGAGACAGGTCATTGAGAAGGAAACAAGGTCAACACTCCACTACTAAACTGAAGTGAGGCCATCGGTGTCCTTTTCCTTATGCTTTGTGCGGAAAGCTGAAGTGGTCTAGCTACAAATGCACTTAGCTGACGACTTAGAAAAACCACATCCTAAAGAAGAAGTACATAATTTCATTTAGCCTTAAGAAAGATCAAAAAGCACAGTTCCAAGCACAGTCTCCCCAAAATATTTTTATTTTACTTAACCATTACCATGAAAGCGAAGAGTGACTGGAAGGATCGGTGAAAGTATCCCTATCTTTCATGTAAACTTAGGAGGGAAATAGCTGCAAATACACTTGCCAATCTCTGGGGAGGAGGCACAGAAGCAGGGAAGTAAGGGGCTGCGGACTGAGTAAAGATGATTTTCACTTTTTTATTCTGTGAATATTATCTCTATATTGAAGGGAAATCTTATTACCTGTTTTGGGGGAAAATTCTAAGTGTGACAAAATATACATAAATCAAAACATACCATCCTAACCCCTTTTTAAGTGTAACACCCAGTGGGCGTGAAGCACACTCACCGTCCTGCCACCACTGGGCCTTCTTCATCTCGCAAAACTGAAAAGCCTACGCACTATCACTTCTGAATTTTAAAAACGTTTCACTATCAAGTACTTAAAAAATAATTACAGGCTAACCCAAACATAAGGAATATAAAATAACATCAAACGTAGCAGAGGAAAAAAATTGATGGCATTGAACTTTCTGTAAACCTGCACTTAAAAAGGTCAAGATTCAATCGGTATCATTTTTCATCAAACCTAGAATGTCAACAGTAAGATGCCCCATTTTGATTATACACCAACAACAAAGAAAAAAAAGAAGTGGCCACATAACCACGCAATGCCAGCAACTGGAAAACGCTTTCAGAGGACATGGAAAGGCGGGCATCTTGGAAGGGCTGCAGGCGATAGTCGTGATGCTTTCCCTCCACGCCTGTGGCCTAGTGGATCCACAGCCACGCCACAGAGAGCTCCCAACAAAGAACTGGGCGCCTGGAACCCTGAGGGCCTGCAGGTGCCGTACCAGGGGCTCTTCATGTCCCAAAGGAAATGCTCCTGAAAGAGCACAGCAAGGGGCAGAGCAACCATGGCAGGAGCAGAACCGTTGGTTTAAAGAGAAATCAAATCCTCACACACAGATCAAGTCCATTCACAAATGTCAACAAGCTGCAAATCATACAACCTGCAAAGGGGACCTGAGCACACCCTTCTGACACAGGGACATCTGCGAGAGGACCCCCAAGCCCTGAGCAGTCAGTGATGACCGCATTCAAGTCAAGGACCCTGATTCCTTACGTAGACATGATTTTTGTTTGACACTCAACAGTAACTGTGAAAATGTAATTTCAGTGCTTGGCACATAATGGAGGTCAGTAGATACCGGCCATTCACATGAAATGGGTGACTGGAAGATGTAGTGTGTGTTGTGTGTGTGTAAAAAGGCAAGTTCGCGTCTGCCTCTTATCTTGAGACAAGCCAGGTCAGCTTTTCTTCCCTCTCCTGAGCTCCCTACCACTTCTACGTGCAGAGGGAAACCAGCTTCATCAAGCCTCCATGAGAAGGCAACTGAGAGATAAAATTCAAAGGCACACTGAAGTTAAAATATACTACCACATAGAGTACTTGTGAAACATAATTTAAAGCTAAATAATCTGCATTATCTTACAAGTGATTTTTAAGATAGTGAATAAAACCAACTTAAAGTTCGCACACAACAAACTGCCGCTGAACTAAAACGCAGTTAACAAAACAGAACAAGTTCAAAGTGATCCCAAAGTAGCCAGTCCTGGAAGACATTCAAGTAGCGAGACGCCCAATGCCTTGGACTCGGGCTAGGTGAGACAGCACCTTTCCTTCCACGGGACGACCCGCCACAGTGACGACAGCACGAGGGTGAAGAGCACCCGGCCCCTGGCGGGAGGTCCCCAGCTCCACTCAGGGCGCGTGACTGTGCCTCACCCAGCATATCTGCAGACTGGGGAAGATAAAGTTCTTGCCTGAGAGGTCTGCTGTGAGGGTTTAGTGTCTAACCCGCTTTGAAGTCAGCCAGGTATGCAGTTAAGTGTGACTTATTAGGAAGGCAGGAGTTTGCAAATCAAGCAAGATAATGAAAAGAAAAAAAAAAAAAACAAGGGCAACAGGAAAGTGTGGACTGAACTGGGACTACACACTGGAGAGAAGGTTTATGGAAAGTGCCACCAATCACATTTCTGGCTAAAAACCTGACAAGCTACATACTGAAGTTCTGTCTTATCATCAAGTTCAGACAACTAAGGATAGACATCTAGTAAGACTTAAACTTCACGAGTGTTTGCATTTAGAACAACAGAATCGTGCGTACTAGACGGGGGATGAAAACCCACTTGCATCTGGCCCTGCCTCCGTGCACCAGCTGGACAGGGCAGGGACGCGCTGGCACACGGGCACTGAGGCGATTAACCCCTGAACCAGGACTTGGATGGTGTAATTTGTCCAAGAAGAGAAACCAATTAATTTTAAAAACAGACATCTAACCTCAAACCATCCTTTAAAGCTTCTCTGCAGTTTTATGGTAACTCCACCCAATTATTATCTTTTCCTTTTTAGGTAACTCCAGGGGGGGAAAATGTCATGCTGCCCTTTTCTGTTTTAAATGAGTGGCGGTTTGAGGGAAATCTCTCAATATGAAGTTTCTGTAAATCTTAAGAAATTATGACCTTTTCATGTAGGGCCTAAGAAGCTCCAAAGTCAAAGAGTTCTGGAACATAAATTATGATTCACCTTCCTGAGAAGAAGGGGGAGTGTGTTAATAACTCCAAAGCAGTGAAGGATATGCCACTGAAGGTCCTCCTTGTTATATAAACAGGTCAAGTTCCGAAATGTCCATAGGCAAACGTCAACGCTGCCATCAACAGGTTTCTTACCAGAATGGAAGAGCTCTTACTTAACTGAAACCACAGAACACTTGCGAAGGTCCTGGCCCAAAAGCTCTGCTTTCAATGGGCTGATAAGCAACTCCTGCTAGAGCACAGATAAGACAAGTGAAACTGGAGCGCGCCAAGGAGTCTTCCGTTCCTCCAGGCTTCTCACGCTATCCCTCCACCAAGTTAAATCACATCTTAGTCCTGTAGCTGGACAGCAAAGGCTTTGCTGCGTCAGGATGAAATATCAATGTCCCCACTTCTACTAGTTGTCATTTTAAGATAACTACATAAATACCTCTCTGGACAAAACAGCACCTACAGCCTGACAGTTGCTGGGATACACATGCTCGTATATGGGTAAGTCTTGAAAGCAAGCAATGGAATACACTCACGTTGTGGGCTATTAAGGGAACAAAAGTGCACACACAAAAATAACATAGAACTCTACCCCAAAGTGCTTACTGTGGTTATTTTGGGAGGGAGGATCAGAGAAATTTAATTTCCTTCATATTTGGGACATTTTCTAAATTTTCTGTAATGGATAGGTAGAGTTTGAAAAGAATTTTTTTTTAACCTGGGGGAAAGTTTTAAGCTAAGAAGCAGCCAAAGAAATAAATAGACCAGACAACAAAAAATTTTACTACTCTATCAAATGGACAAAAACTGAAAGAAAAATGGAGAAAGATAAATTATTTTCTAAACTTTGTTACATTAATTTTTACAAGTGAAGGGGAGATTTTCTGTGAGTTCTCCCCAAACCACCACTATATAGCAACATGTTGGCTGATGGTTCCAGTGATACATTTGAAAGGACTCATATGATCAAATCACCTCAGAATCTGCAATCGAGGAGAACACAACTTCTCCCCAGTAGGGACTGACAGATAACAAGATTTAAGTGTATATATTTATATTCTTTCTTAGTACAAAAAGGATTCAGGACTACGTAACCATATGTATACAGTATTAAGAGTATAAGATCTAAGCAAAGGGAGAAGGTATTCTCTGCACCCGAGACGTCCGGCATGGCGGGCGGCCCCCGCCCAGTCCACAGCAAACACTCTCCAACGGGCATGCTGAGGAGATGCCAACTCCAACCAGGGAGCTCGTGTCAGGCCTATTTGCCATCACACGCCCTCCATGTCTAACAGTGGGCGCAGCGTCAGCTCTCAGCCTTCCAGCAGGCAACCAGGAGAAGTCACAAGACTGGGGCCCCTCTGTCCAGGGTTAGGTGAAATGATGATGATGATGATTCCAGGTACTAGGACCTGAGGGAACTCCCCGCCGCCCCCCCCTTAGCGAATGTGGAGCAAGCAGGGCGACTACAGCAAGTGTCCCTACAGGAAGTCACTTTGATGGGGCAGCAGTCTTAGCTCATCTTCCCAGAAAAGTGCCTGCAATACGGTGGCAGCCAAGGGCCTGAAGCTTATCAGGCCTTGGGAAAACTCCCCGGTGCCCCAAGGCTACCAGTGATGATTCCAGGAGGCTGGCAGCATGCCCCCCAGCAGGACTCTGCAAGCAGGACTCAGCCACCATCTTGTCCTCCCTCTGGTCTGGGGCTCTGCAGCCACCGTACTCAGCAGCAATTTCTCCTTCTGCTCATGTGGTTTCCGGATGTGTGGCTTCCCCTTTTGAAATCTTTAACTGTCTCGCTGTTAAAAGATGTTAACACTTGTGACGTGAGCAATCTCAAATTCATTTTGGAATTAGGTGGGGAGATAAAACAGATCACAAATGCTGGGGAAAAATTTTAAGAGAGATCAAATTAAATTTTACTGTTTATGCTACAGAACACACGTAAGATGAAAGCAAGCGTTCAACAGCCTTTTTCTCCCCTCAATAAAGCTGTTGGCGGGTGGATTACAGCTTCCTACCCCACAATGACCTGGGCAATAGCCCAGAAGGAGGTTCTGGGGTATTAAGAGCTAACAGCAACCTGCCCTGGAGCCCCGGTTCAGTGCTAACAATCGGAATGCTCATGAGTGGAAACCACAGACACGACCTCCTTGAAACATAAGAATTAAAGATCGGAGTGTCCTGTCAAAAAGCTAATTCTGCTGTCATGACACCTTTTCAAAGCTTTAAGTGTTGGAAGTGTTTGTATTTTGCTGCTGTCCACATAAAAGCCCAAATATGCAACGACTTAATCAGGCATGAGCGTCTTTAGTCTAATTCTAAGCAGCGCGGTCTCGGGCAGAGAAGGAAGCTACCCCGGCCGGTCCTGGCTAAGCCCTCTGCAGCACTCCGCCCGCGTCCAAGCCTTTCCTGACAGTTCCCCTTTCCTGACAATTATGGAGGGCAGAGGGTGGCGAGCGGGGGAGAGGGGGGTGTGCAAGGGCACGAGGGGAGACCTTATGACAACTGCACAGACGTGTGGGGTGTCATTACCCACATCTTACAGATGACGAGTCTGAGGCTCAGGGACAGGGATGAATTTGCCCAGGATCATTGAGCTAGCAAAGGTCCCAGCCAGGACACAAACAGGTCTGACTCCCCAGCCTCCCCGAGCCTGCGTCCTGGCTTTCATCCCCAACGCTTACTTCCCAGGTTATCACGCACTGCTGCTTTTGCAGTCTCTGCTCCCCTGATAAGGCTGAGGAAACAGATAAGGAGAACAGCCTTACACCCACTTCAGCCACTTCCACCCACTTTGGCGCAGTCCACTTTGGCGTTGTCCTGGCAAGGACACCTCCTTAGAGTTTCTGCTGGATTTCAGTGAAGTTCAGGAGACTTTCTGAAACCCTCACTTACGGGGTACCTTTGCTACTCCAAACCTGGCCTATCATTTTCCAGCATAAGATCAGAAACATACTGACAAAAGTTTAACACAAACATTGGCCTTTGCACCAAGGTTCAACTTACAAAGCAATCACTTGAATGGCACTAAAAACCTACATTTTCAATAATCTCAGGCTGTTAGCTGGCTAGTCCTGAAGTGACATCAAATTGAGGCACTCTGTACCTTATGTTTAATCATCCACAAAAAAGGTATTTGGCTACAGAACAAGTACCACAGTTATGTTTTAGAAAGGACAGTGGCCTCCCCAGTGGCACAGCAGTTAGGTGCTGCGCTGTGGAGCTGTCAGCAGCAGTGACACGAGTTCGATGCCTGGCCGCGGAGATTCCCACATGGCGCGGCAGACCTCTCCTGCCTTGCCCGCTGCTCCCCTCAGCAGTGTGTTTCTGTCGATCTGCCTGTTCTGCTCCCCACTCTGTCTCTGGTGAACCCTCTCGCTGCCCCACACCTCTGGTCTGTACCCCAGCTTGTATGCATAAATAAATCTTAAAAAAAAAATAGAAATGAAAGTGAATTAATAAGGTGAGACAATGAACAGCTTTAATAATTTTAAACTGTCACGAAGTTTCCTGTTAGAACCAGAAGCCAAGAAAGACATCAACAACAGCTGGAAGCCCCTAATAGTCATGCTAATATGTGGAATCCGGGGCCCTCACATTAAACATACCGTCATCTAACTTCCCCATAAGTGGGGAAGAAGTGGGAAGATGCATAAACTGAAGAAAATACAGTTACAGTAACCAAATAAATGTGCTTACCCCTCGATTTGGAAATAGGATTAACTCACCAAACAGAAATGACACCCCAGGGAGCAAAAGGTCAACCTGCCTCCTGCACCCAGCAAGTCTCACTACCTTCAATTAACATGCTCAAAACATGCTCCTTTCCTCCCAAGATCTGTCATCATGTCATCACCTTTTGCTGAAGCTCTGTAACTTCATTATGAAACAACTGCTTGCTGAAAATGCTGAAAAGGGCCGAGAGTATGAACCACCATTCAGCACTGTGGTATATATTCTTTCACACTTTCTAAGCTATACAAACATGTAAGTCTATTTTGTGTCATTTTACACAAAAGTGGCTTCATACTGCGCATAAAGCTTCTTTATAACCTCTCTCCTCTCCTCATGTCAGTAAGCATATTTCAGACACCCCACGATTTATAATTAGAGAAGCCCCAGTATAAGATCCATCAGTGCAATTGACAAGTCCACAGCTTGTCATGCAGGAGTGTGGGGACTTGGCTTGAGACCTTCACCAGTCAGTGCAGCCCTCATTCTTGTATAACCCCACTGTAACTGGTTTGAGCACGCGAAGACCCTTTATAAACATCAGCACTAGTTTCCTTTCCTAGATGATAAACTCTGTAGGGATGGTATTAGCAATCAATTTTTAACAAACGGCAGCTTAATTAATGGGCTGGGAAAAGGGACCTGCCACCTGATGAGCACACAGTCAGGTATCACTCTCTTACTGACAACCACAGGTATCCCGGGAACATTCTGCCTGAGGGCAGCAAGATCTTACGCCTTGAGCTGGTGAACTCATTTTCAGAATCCCATTTTTCATTAGTTGTCTTATAGAGGTCACTCATAACTTGAAATGAGATGTACTCCCAAAGTTCATGACAGGTTGATTGGACTATGAAGGCTTTCAGTATATTTTTGCCAAACTGAATTCCATCCGAGAAAGCAAGTATTGCTTCTCAACTATTTCTCGACAAACATGGTTTCACCAAGTCCAAGAAATAACGACAGCAACTCTGAGATTTGCCGGTTGAGGCTGGTGAGAGGAACAGGAGGCCTTCGTCTAAGGAAACAGGAGACTGTTAACTGGAATAGCAACATCTTGCCATGAGATTACTGTGACTCAAGCTAGTGCTTCTCAAAATTTTCTTTCCACAATTCTCTACAGAACAATGCTAATCTTTAAAGGTGCTTTTTAGGCAAAGAAGAGAAACCCTCCACCTCTTCTGAGAAAGTAAAGAAAGAACAAGGCAGCTAAGAATCAAGACAAATAAAGGGTGTCGGGTTAGTGTTCTGGGCATGAAAGTATACTGAAGAGCTAAGTATGTGTGCTTTTCTTTTTTTTATCAAACTGTTGATTAATAAAATAAATAGCATCAAAATTCTCCCAGCAAAAACAGGTTAAGTGCAGCCAAGAAATGTTTGAAACAGAAGATTAACAAAGGGGAACTTGTCTGCCGGATATTAAAATATTATTCAACCTCCAATAATTTCAACGGGTGGTACTGGCACAAGAACAGACAGAAAGATCAATGGAACAAAACAGGAAGCCCAAAAACATACCCAGGGATTTTTGAGTATGATGAAGATGGCATTTCAAGTTGGTTGAGAAATGGGAGCTTATTCAACAGATGGTGCCAAGACAATGTACTATTTGGGGGTAAAATGAGGTCTGAGGTGATTCCTACCCTTTCCTGAATTAGAATTAGAATTAGAAAATATTATAATTTTCTAAATAGAATTAGGAAAAAAGGTCACAAAAATCTCTTCAGGGCACTAAACTGTCTGAGCTTGCAGGGGGAAGAAAGGAGAGCCTTAAAATCAGAATGGAAAAGATTGAACTACATGAACATCTGACATCTGTCTATCAAACAACGTAACTGGAAGAAAGAAATATGAATTGCAGCCAGTCACACAAGACACGAAGACCCAAGGATTCCGGTCATCTGTCACTAACCAGCACAGTGAACGATTTTGGAGGAATCACAGTAGCATTTTAAGGAGAAATGACCTAGAACATAAATATTTTGCAGATGAGTCAAAACCCATTTTATTTGTAGAACCCCAGCTACCCAGAGCCCTGAAGTAATTTAACTTTACAGTGCCAACACCTCACCACATCACTTCAGATGTAAATCTCTCCTTAATTCCTTTAAAAACGCATCACATTTATGAAAATAAGGAAACAGGTGTCTAAATGTTTTCTTAAAATTTGTCTTGTACTGAGGCTGGCGACGTCAACACCCCCCAACCCCCCAGGACCCTGGAGGAGCCAGGGCAACAGGGCACATGTAGACTGCTAATACCCTGGCCTCCAGCTACCATCACATTGCCAAGATGTCATTTCCAACAAGCTGACCGTGTCCAGGCTGGATGTGAAGGGGAAGCCGGCTGCCGCGGCACTGGGCCTCACTGTTCCTCTGAAGACAACCAGCTAACAAACCGCTGGAGGATCAGAGCTGCTACCCCAAGGATCAAATCACACGTGGACAATGGGGCCAAGTGAGTTGTTTTTATGCGTCACCCGGGCGGGACGGAGGGCGTCCCCATGCCTGACAAGTAGTCCTCAGAACCAGCTGCCGCAGAATTCAAGTCTCTGCTCCACAAGGATGGTTTGTCCTTAAAGGGCTGTGTAAGCCCGGAAGTGGAGAAAACCTGAGCTGACCCCGCTGCTGGGTCTGTCATCCTGATAGAGAACTTCCCTTTCATGTGGAGGAAGAAGCAAAGGCAAAAGATGCTTCTAGAAATAAGGTTAAAGCTGAGTCAGCTACAGTAGAAGTTCTCCAAGCTTCCCTTTCCAAGCAAGGGGATGTCTACACCGATGACGCCTTTGGAATTGCTCACCAAGCCCACAGCTCCACATGAGGCCTTGATAAAGAAGGAGCTAAACCTACTTGGCCAAGACCTCAGAGAGCCCAGAGCCACCCTTCCTTGTCAATAATATGGTGGACAAAGTCCACCAGAGACACGACAGTGGAATGGCTTCTACCTTCCTTAAGGTGCTCAACAGCATGGAGACTGATGGGCACGTCTGTTTGATGAGAAAGCAAAGTCAAAGATCTCATGTCCTTTATTTTTTTTTTTAAAGATTTATTTATTTATGCATACAAGCTGGGGTACAAGCCAGAGGCGTGGGGCGGCGAGAGGGTTCACTAGGACAGAGTAGGGAGCAGAACAGGCAGATCAAGGGAAACACACTGCTGAGGGGAACAGCGGGCGCGGCAGGAGAGGTCTGCCGCACCATGTGGGAATCTCCCTTGCCGGGCATCGAACTTGCATCGCTGCCGCCAACAGCTCCACAGCGCAGCGCTTAACCAATGCGCCACCATGGAGGCCCCGATCTCATGTCCTTTAAAGCTGAAAAGAACCGGGTAAAGACTACCTAGTCTGCTGACTGTCACTCTGCCAAGTGTGAGGGGGTGCCATGGCCGGCGAGGTGGTCGCGGCCGCGGGCAGAGCTGGCTGGGCCTGGACTGTGGTCCTGAGCGCAGTAAGCAGTAAGCCGAACCTGCTGCTGGGGCCGAGCAGACTGTGTGGCCTGGACCACTGGGCAGATCTGGGTGGGAGGTTTCTGCCTGCGGAACCAAAGCCACTGCCAGGGCGGCATCACCGTCACAGTGATGGAGACACTGCTGCCTGCTGTGCCAAACAGAGCAGGAGGGTCAAGTCAGCCAAGTGAGTGCTGGGTGGAGCCAGTTTCAAGCTCCTGGAAAGTAAAGTCCTCGGCGGGGTGGACACTTCGTCAGCTTGGTGCTTTCCACGTCTCCACTCAGCACTGGCTAAAATCATCCCCGCATCCAGACCCAGACGGGGCCAAGAGACGCAGTGCCAGGAACCCGTAACAGCTGCACAGCACCTCAGCTCATCTTTCCTGCACCCTGGATTTGCCTCCATTCTTCAAGATCCTGCTTGCTCTCTCAGGGACTTACCGCTGTGCTTTTGATAGTGTGTCAATTTCTGTTTTGGCCATTACAAGAAAGCAAGAAGCGGCAGCTCTCTTTCTGAAATGGTTTGTTCTGATTATCTTTGTTCTCATCTCACTACTCATCATGGAAACAAGGTAAAATTCTAGTTGTGGGATGGGGGGGGTGATATGAAGTTGGGGATATACTAAATAATGAAAGTGTTCACTGAAACTCAAGGGGGGTGTGCACTATGAGAAACCAGATCTCCGTTGCCCCACACCCATCCATTCCCCCCTAGTCTAGTCTTCCCCATCTCAATAAATGACAGAAGCACCCACCCTGTCATTCAAGGCAACATCCTAGACGCCATCAAGGATTCCTGTTACCCCAGACAGGACGTCCATCGGCAGCACAGACCCTGGAGCCAGCCACTCTCTCCATCTCCACTGCTACCACACTAGTCCCAGTCCCCCCATCTCCACCTGTACCACCTTTGAGTCTCTCCTTGCTCCCCTGCAATCCGTTCTCCACACAACAGGCAGAAATGATTTTCTTACACATAATGCAATCATCTCTTTGCTGCATAAACCTTCAAAGACTTGCTAATTTACCAGAAACAAATTCCGCAACATTGGACACCATCAGACTTCCTCCTCTTCCTTCGACTGGCCTTCTTCAGTTTCCTTTCCAAGCTGGTTGCCGCCTTGGGATTCACCAGGGCTTCCCTCTGCCTTGTGGCTCATCAGTGATATTCACACAACCGTTCCCCATTATGAGGTCTCAGCCCACATACCACACTGTGGGAGGAAGCCTTCCCCTACTGCCCAATAGAGAGGGTGCTACACCACCCTGTCCTTGCCCTGTTTCACGGAACTCCTTTCCAGGGTCTGTCCCTCCCACTGGAAAAGAAGCTCCATGAGAACATGCATCTTCACAACTGTGTCCCCAACACTCAGAGTCTGAACCCACAGAAGCCGTGTATGTATTTGTCAAACAAAGGCATGAATTCTAAGGTTATCTCAACATTTTGATTCAGCAGAATCACTCCTATGCAATCAACAGCCGTCGTGTCTGCTCAGGGCCTATAGAAGTAGTTCACCCTGGCTGGTCTCCGAGCTGCTACACTTTGAGCTTCGTTCCACCTGCTTTTGAAAATCTGTGTCTTGCCTGCTGTCACAGCACTGCTAACATCTCGTGGTGCCCCTCTCTCCAATTCAAGCAGATGGCAGGCTGGAAATGATGCGGCTGTCCCATTATTAAAGGGCAGTCATTGTGGCACACACTGATGTAGCTCCTTGAATTTTTTAAGAGTTTCTTAGCTCCTTTCTGGATCTCAGTCGGTCCTCAGAAAGGCATGCTTAATGGTTACCGGTCCTCAGAACTAAACTTGGATATTTCAACATTTCAAGTATACATTAGTAGTGTTATTTTTTAATGGTAGCTTTTAGCAATTTCTTACTAAAAATGCTGGCATCTCCTTCAACCCCTAGCCAAACAACTTTAGAGACTAGAAACAAAGAAACGTTAGTTTTTCCTAAAATAAAGAATGAATTTGTCTTTTAGGCAACTTTGACCCAGTGTCAAATCAGACTTCTGCCCTGTGCTAGAAGATCCAAGCTGACTTTTATGCTGTGCAGGCAATTTGCAATTTAAAAGTTGAGTGCTGACTTTTGGCTCAGGCTATAGAGCACAGCAAAGCCATAATCCGAAGTTACACCCTGTAGCCTCCATCCTGATTCAGGCCTCCCCCCAAAGTTCCTTAAAATCATCTTCTACATCTCCAGCAGTCATCTCCTAAACACAGGGTTGACAGGCTGAAGAGAGGAGGCAGAGAAGGTCCACCCTCAGGCTCCAAAGTAAAGCGACCTAAGATTAGAGAGATATAAAAAGGGGCATTTGGGAAAGACAGAGGGAGTGGATAGGATACAGTGATTTCAGGAAAGGGTTTTCCTTTATCAGGAAGACAGAGCTGTCACAAAGAGAGAACACAGGCCAGAAGATAAAGGTTAGTTTCTATTTCTAACCGCTGGAGGAGAAAAGATGCAGTGACATAAAATTCTACATCCAAAAAAGATGAGATAGGAGGACTTGAAAAAGAGGTCAAAAGTAAGCACGTCAAATCTGGAATTTGGGAAAAGATCATTTCCAAGTGTTAAAGGAGTTCTAGCTTGCAACACATTTGCTGGGTAATTCTGAGATAACAGGACCCCTACTGGTCTGTATACACCCATTTGTGAAAATGAGTATTATGTCTGGGGGGAGGGGCAGGGAGTCACAGATCTATCTGTATAAACTATTTTGGTAATTATCCCCAAAGTTATGACTTCACAAGGTTTGTCACCAAATTGCAGTCACCTGGATTTCCTTTCAAAATCATGCTATAAACAGTCCATCCTCAATTTCTGAAATGGATGTTTTCTGATCCCAAAAGCAATCCCAGGAAATTCACAGCTCCTCTGGGAGAAAACCTCTATCTGCAGGTTAGTTCTCACGTTGCTAGGTTGATTTAATTTACCCCACCTGCATTCTAAGTTTTTCAGTCACTCAGGATGTTTCCTGCAAGAACATGGGCTCTGGACTTAAGCAAGATCTAATGGAAACACACAGAAATGGGGGCCTAACACTGATAGGGCACGTTCTGCACTGTTTTTTCACCTTTCTCAATCCTTTACTTCCTCTCCTAGAGGAACAGTGGTCTGTATATGCTTTCCCCCAAACATCTAATTCCTGCAGATTTAGACCAGAACCATTGGCGCAAAAGTTATAAATGAAGAACTCGCTTAGCCTTACTCAGCACTGACTGCTCTAATAGTTCCTTCCCAGAGGACCTCCCCACACTGGTTTGTCCTATGTCTAGTTGAATGTGAAGCCTCAGGCACAGTAAGCATCTCTGCATTTCATGCATGCTGGGTTCCCAACAAATCCTTTTACTGAATCTATATCCCCCTTTTCTACTTCAAATTCACTTCAATACAAACCTGCCATTCCAAAATCATCTCCCTTCAAAAGACTACTTTAGTTAATCCCTTTGTTAATCCTCAAAGGATTCCAATCACTCTTCTGACTCATGCAGCCAAGGAGGGCCCAGATGCAGGATAGCACACATTCATCACTAAACTGAGCTAGTTAACACAGGAATGTAGTTTTCCACAAATCTACCAAGGCCAAGAACTTCTTTCCCAAAGGTTCTCTTTCCATTTCCTCAACACACAGGTGTGGTCCAGTGTGCAGTGGGGCACCCCTTTCATTTACACGTAACGCTAGGAAAGGGCTCTAATCTACATGTAACGCTAGGAAAGGGCTCTAATCAGATTACTTTATGCCAGCTCTAATTCTGCAAAGGTGCTTATTTCAAAGAATCATAACGATCACGGCCACCGCTGTCACAAATATGCTAAGAGTTTTCCAACAACCTTATGAAAGAACGCCAGGTCCACTTTTTAAAAAAAAGAGAACCGGGACATGGCAGTGAGCTGCAAAAAGTCGGGGTGAGAACCACACCCTCAGGGCCCACCCTGGTCCCTTCAGACTCCAAAGCCCGGACTCTTGAGCACGGCGCTCACCATCCCGAGCCTTTGACCTCTGCTGCCGATGCTGGCCATCGCCCAGGGACACCGCGATCCCACAGATACACTGGAGCCTCCCGTCTGGGAAGCGGGCAAAGATGAGCCGCCGGGATGCCGGACGCAAGGGGCGGTACCTGGGGAGCAGGGGCTCACCTGTAAGCGGCCACCGCGCGGGTCTGCAGGTATTTCTGGGCGGTCATGACTCCTACGAATAGAAAGTTCCTGTCGCGCTGGCCGCCATCTGGGGCCGGGCCGTGCTGCCAAAGATGCTCTCCACGAGCATCGCCGCGCGCCCCGCCGACTTGGGAAGCCGCCGCCGCCTGCCCCGGCCGGCAGCCCTCGAGGCTGGCGCGGCGCCGCGGGCCCGCTCGCTTCAGCTCGGAGGCGCGGGGCAGGACGAGCCGCGAGGCCAGCACGAAGCCCAGCACGAGCCCGAGCAGCACGCTGAGCCAGGCGCGCCGGCCACGCGCGGCCATGCCCGCGCCGCTCCGCCCGCCGGGCCGCCGCCGCCGCAGGCTCTGCGCGCCCTCAGCCCGCCGCCCCCGCCCGCGGAGGCCAGCCCGTCCTAGAGCCGCGAGGCCCGGCCCGGGCAGCGCCGCGGCCGCCGCGGGCCCGCCGCACCCATCGCGGCTCCCGAGCCGCCCGCAGGCCCCGCGCCGGCGCTTTGTTCCGCACGCCCACCGCCGCGGCCTGCGCCTTTAAGAGGGGACCATGCCCGGCGCGCGCCGGCGGAGGCTCGGGAGCGAGGCGGCGGCGGCGGCGGCGGCAGCGGCGGCGGCGGCTCCTCCCGCTCGCGCGCGGGGGCGCGGGGCCAGCGCGACGGCGACGGCAGTGGCAGCTGAGTCCAGGCCTCCGTCCTGCCCGGCCCGCGCCTCTCCGCTGCTCCGGCTCCGCTCGCACTGCGCCCTCCCCCGTCCGCTTCGTGGCCGGCGCCGCCGCAGCTGCACATCCTCCGGCTTAGCTCGCCATTGCAACAGGAGCCCCTCACGTCACGCACGGCGCATTAAGAAGCGGCCTTGGCAGCGGCGGTGCCGTGGCCCCTCTCGGGATCCGTCCGCGCCGCCCGATTGGCGCAAAAGTGAATGGGGGGCGGTTCACGTGGCCAAAGTTTGACAAAAAAAAAAAAAAAAAATCTCCTGGCGCGGGCGGCGCCTGCCCCGCCCCACTGCGCCTCGCCCGCGCGGTCTGCGGCTGGGCTGGGCAGCGGAGGGGGCGTGAGTCCGGGCCGGAGCCCGGAGACCCGGCTGGGTGCCCGCGGGACGCCGCGCCGCCGAGCCTGGCACCCCGTTATCCTCCCGGCGACCACGCCCCCGCCGCCCGGCGTTCGGACTCCGACCGCGGCGCACGGCACCCGGCGCGGGGTGTCCCCCGCATTGCAGGATGCGCTGCTGGCGTGAATATCGGGAGACTCTTGAAGGGGCTGTTCGGTCCCCAAACTCTCCGTAAACGACTGGTTCCTCCCGCATAGACTGTCCTCAGATAAACCCCGTTGCCCACGCCCTGTCCTCCGGCCTGGCGGCTTCTCCCTCTACCTTCCCCGCGTCTTCCCGATTCACACTGTAGCTTTGTTCCCGCCGTGAAGCGGGCAGGAGCGAGCACGCATAGAATAAACAGTTCAGGAGCCCTTGGAGACGTGCATGCTTCGGGAGTGAACCATGAATCCAGTTGCCTTGTTCCCCGTGTTCCCTGTCACTGGTTTCTAAACTTTAAAAAAAAAAACAAAAAACTCCAAAAGCCATATTTAATGTCCAAGCTCCCAACAGTACTAGCATTTAATGGATGTTGAAAAATGGCAGGTGATGTTAATACTCTGAATGATAAAGACCACTTTTGGATGACTTTCTATGTGAGCAAAGAGTTGGTTAGTACCCCTAACCTAAATCTTTGTCAATATAAAAGTGTGATGGATTTCTGAAGACAGGTTTTAGGATTCCACTCTTCTGCAAGGGATTTTAAATTGTATACATTTCCTCTTAAAAAAAAAAAAACTCAGCTAAGGAAACACTAATACAACAAATGTCTGTATAGAGTAAATAGTGGTCTCTTTACTTTGTCGCCAAGATATTGGAGTTTTCTAATGAAACTCCTGAAGAGCACAATATTTTCCAGGGCCTGAGACATGCCCTTCATTTAATCTAATGAACCCAGGAATTAGGCAAAGAAAATAAGCATGCTTGGGGAACCCTTGGCTCTTTTTTCATTGTGAATATGACCAAGTGATTGAAAGGTTACACAATGTAAAGTGCCAAGTTGTGGGAGCTACAAACACCATTTCTGCAGCTGAATGGTGGTCACTCTTGTTTATTCTTTGGATGTTACCACTTTCTCTGGCACTTGTGATTTATGTCGAAAATAGTTCATTCCCCACCTTCCCACAGGCTACCTCCCTAAGAGGTAATCCACATCCAAAAATAAAATACTCATTATGCAGTGAATACAGGATTCCAGCAGTGGTCTTGGAGAAAAATACAGAATGCACAACCATGAATTGCAGGTTGGAAAACCACCCAATGGGGGTTCCAGTAAGACCATAAGCCACAAATGCCTAGTAGTCACCAGATCCCCCAAATCCAGTGACAGCCCCATAATTCACAATGATTTCCATAAAGTACAAATCTGGCAAGATACAGATACTCAATCTCATGATATACATAATTAACCTGATTAAAATTCTCTATATCCAAAACCCAAACGCAAGTATAGAAATGAGGGATGGGAATTGCTGCCCCGCAGAGCAGCAGCACTGGGAGTGGCGAGGGACGAGAGATTACTCAAAAAGCCCACGTGGGTTAAGGGGGACTACACCAAGATGGCGCAGCCCTTATTCAAGAGCAATCTTGCATTTACTGAGAATCAGTTTCAGAGAAGTGGGCTGTGGGATCCCAGCCCTCCTTGTTCTCAGGACTGTTGTCTTGTGCTCGGAGTTTCTGCTGGGGGCCTCTCACTGAGGGCAAAAGCCCTGTTATGAGAAACATACTTGAAACCAGTATCATCTGAAAACTATAGGCAGATATTATGTCCAGATTAGCAAGATCAGCTAAAATGCCTTACTTTTAAACATTAGCAGAAAGTTAGATAAGAATAGGGGGTAGAGATAGTATGCTTTGATTAGCAGGAACTTGGAGCCTCCCAGGCAATGGTCCCTGGGCATCCCAGCCTAGTTTGCCCCAGACGATGACGCATCCCTGAGATCTTACCCCGATAGCGCACCCCCACACAGTACATTCCTTCACATAGTTGCCCACCTTCTCTGAACCCGGCTCTAAATAAATACAGGACTGCACATGGATGGGGCTGCGCCTTCTTGGTATAGTCCCTCGAGGCTTCTCATTGCTCCACAGGGACTTTGAGTGATCGCTCTCAGTGCTGCCACCCCGGGAGGGGACAGTGGGCAAGCACACGGGAAAGTGCCCGTGTGGGGATGCACTGTCCGGGATGTGTCATTGTCTGGCACAATAACACCCTCAACTCCTCCTCAGTTGCCAGGGCCCTAGGGTGTGTGACCAGTGGCTCCCCCTAATCGAAGCATACTATATTCCCTATTCTGATCTACCTGCTAATCTTTACAAATAAAATATTCTAGCTGATCTTGCTAATCTGGACTTAATATCTGTTGGCCTGCTGTTTTCAGCAGATACTGATTTCCTAGTACGTTCCTCATACAGGGCTTTTGTGCTTGGTGAGAGGCCCCCTGCCTGACGGATATTTACTTGACCAGCAAGAACTCTGGGCACCAAGACAACAGCCCAAGAACAAGGAGGGAGTGGGCATTTTGAGGGTGCTATAGGTTTTCCCCCTCAGTTCCCAGGTTCCTAGTGTCCCCCAGGTCGTAGGGCCACACCTGCCTCACCTGCAGAACCAATGGCAGAGTTCTTTGATGACAGGATACCCTGTTCTTCATAAAGGCTTAGCACAGAGGTTGAGAACATGAAGGACAGGGGACTACAACATAGTGATGTCCTTCTAGGGAAAGGCGAGGTGTCAGCTCATGGGTGGGGGTGGGGGTGGGAAGGAGAAGAGGGAAGCAGAAGGTGGCCAGGGTGTCAGGACTGGGGCAGGGACACTTCCCAGGGGCAGATTGGGGAAGGGGAGGGGAGCAGGATGGCTCAGCAGAAGCAGTTATCCTGGGGCAGGATCCAAAAGTGTCCCTGAGTCAGGAGACAGAAGGGTCCCAGGCAGGGATTTCACAGCTGGAGGCAAATGCCAGAGGTCTAAAGGGCCTTGGGCTAATAAGCCCAAGGTAGAGGTCTGTCCAGAAACCAGACCCACTAACTCCTGGGCAGGCAGCACCAGAAAGGCCAGTGAATCCCGGACCACTGACTGCAGCCCCCCCCCCCACCGCCGCCCACGCCCCTGCACCAATTCATAACATGCATCCTCCTTGAAGTCTCCTTGAGGCCAAGGCAGCGCCTCACATCCCTCCCCTTCTTAATTTAGTAACCTGAGAAGTCAGATTGGTCAGGTTTCACTGGCATTTCACCTCAGTAAACTGAGGAAAGAACTTTAATGATACTGGGTTTCTAGATTTTACTGTTAAGTGGAGGGAATCAGCCCATTTGCCTCATTAAAACAAGAGAGATAAGTGGAATTATCCAAATGTAACAAATTTATAAGGGAAAACCCAAGCTGCCGTTTTTCACTGATAGAGACTTCACAGTAGGGGGTGGAGGGGGCTGCCAGGCCGGACCAGGGACAGACAGCCTGGGTTCTGGTCTTCTTCCTACACTGAGGAAGTCTCACGTGGACAAGCTGTGCCCCCCTCAATTTCCTCATCTCAACATGGGTCCTTCCACTCCATCATGTTCAAAGTTCTTCCTTGCAGCTTCTAGACTGATATTTACGAATGTGTTCAAAAATATCATCTCATCTAACTCCCTTTCTGTGTTCCTGCCTGTGATTATCTATGGCATGTAATTAAAATTCACCTCTACCTAGGTGACTGAACATTTTCTCATACATTGCCACTTCTGTTCCCACACCCGTTACATTTTTTCTGTTGCTAATACATTGAAGGCTTGTTACAGGTATAACATTTCATATAATTTGCAGCAATTTCTTGGAAACCCATGGTAAATACCTCAATTGTTTGTTGGCACTGAGCCTTGAACAACCATCAGAGTTCCCTGTAAAGACTTCTTTAAAGACACAGCTCCTGGACTCCGGCCTTAAACAGAGGACCCTGCAAAAAAAAAATGGTAATAATTTTTAAAAACCTTTAGAAATGCCTCTTTTAAGAAACAGCAAATGCCGAGGAGGGAGTTGTAATAATCCCTCCTTTCAGAAAGTTCTCTTCATTACCTGAGAAGAAAATCTATAATGACCATTTTGCTAATATTACCACTTAACCTCTATTAACTCAATGAAATTTTGCTTTATTATTAATGTTGCTATGAAACTGACATTTAAGGTCCTCATTAGCTAATTAATTTTGCTCCATATTTCCTCCTATTTGCAGCATTTCTAGCCAGATGCAGGAAAGGGCAAGTGATTAGGCTTATGTTCTGGCTTCCAGACATCAGTGGGGTCAGCACTGTGCTAGAATGTTCTTCATGGTTCCTTGGTCTGCTTATCAGCTCTGTGCATTCTTTCTTTTAGAGACTGAGTTGATATGTGGTGTTTCTCATAAAAGTGTGTGTGTATGAAAGAGACAGACAGAAGAAATTTAGCACTACTCTGCCTGCTGGCAGGATGGAATATAATCTTACTAGAAAATGTTGGCTTCCACCAACACAGCGCTCCTGGGAAACAGCCTGAACCTTCCCTAGGAGATAATCCCACCACAGAGGCTGGGGACAGTTTGCTTCTAGTTTAAAACTTAATCCTTGTGTAGCAGAGCAGTTTGCCTTTCCCATCTGTTGCCAAGTAATGCCATTAATCTTTACAGCCATGCCAGAGTTTCCACTGAAGAGTTTGCACAAAGACAAAGATTCCCTCCCAATGGGGAGGGGGGACCTCACCCCATCAGAGCCCAGGCCTGCCAGCCGTCTGACTGCAGCATGCCCGCCACCTGAGGACGACACACGCTTGGGGTCGGGCCTGGGTGCTTCATGGGAATGTTCCAGATGCACAGCTCAGGTTTTCCCCCCCAAAGCCTAATGAAGCATAAAATTGCGTGAGGAAAAAGAAATCAAGTTGCGCAAGTGGGTTTGAGTTATGAATGGAGGCAGCAGAGTCCAGACGCGCACAGGCAGAAAGCAGAAAGCCAGGGCTCACCGCCCCTACCTCATTGCTCCTGCACAAGCCTGAGCTTTGCTCTCATGCACTTGCTGGGGTCACAAATGCTTCTATCATCTACCTCATGGGTGATAAGAGCTGCTTTCCAGATCTGGCAATGGTCGGAGTCAAAACTAAAATGGTGCCCTGGACCCTGCTGGTGGGGATCTAGAGAAAGAGGGCCCCAAACCAGGAGGTGGAGGAGCTAAGTCGCGCAACGCACCTGGAGGGCAGTTGTGTTAAATTGCCGACTACACATGATGTGCGCGTACTTTGACCTAGTACCCCCACGTCTGAGAAGTTAGCCTCGGGTCAAACAGTACAAAATGATACTTGTACATGATTATCTGCTGCCACATCGTGCTAGTTCAAGTTTAGGCCCAGAGTCCATTTAGAGGGGCTGGAGAGATTAGCAGGGTGCAGCCATGGACAATGGCCTACTCTGCCATGTAAGACAGGGCGAGGAAGCTCTCTCTGCTGAGACGGGAAGAGAAGTACATGGTGCAGAACAGAGGGAAGAGAGAATAGCAGGTTGCTAGTGACTTTAAAGCAAAACACCAGACGGAGACCCAAGAAATGAAAGTGTAACCTATAGGGGAGGGGAGCTGGGAGAAGAGTTGGTTGAAAGGAAGATGTGAGATTTCCCAGTGGATACTTTTAAATATCATCTGAGTTTTGTTATGACTCTATTATCTACACACAGACACACAGACACACACACACACAGACACACACACACACAGACACACACACACACACACACACCCAATTTTCCACAAGTTGAAGCCAAAATGAAATGAGCAGAGTATTGATTACTAAAATTATGGATTCCAGGTGACTGCTTACTTGCCACCCCAGTTAGCCCAGACCACCATGTATAGGAAGCAAGACTCCCCAAAATCTTTCAAGTTTTGTCCCTCGCCTCTTAGCAACTGGATAATTTTTTTTTCAGAGACCTGATTGAACTTTTTTGCTTTCTGGTTTTCTTAACATATTATATGTCTTCTTTCAGGGTGGAAATTGAATCACGTGTTCTCCAGTCACCTGTAGCCTGTTTCTTTCCGAATCAGTTTCTCCACAGTGAGATGCAGGGTCCTCCTTGTACTTCCTTCTTGGACCTTAAACATCTTAGGGCCTCATATCAAGCACTTTTTTTTCAACCCTTAAACATAGATATATATATATATATATATATATATATATATAAAAAGAAGCACTCCTTCAAAATCTTAGATCTATCCATGAGGTAGCACTAAACGTGGGTTTAAGGGCAGGGCTTGAACTTTGTGACAATGGTGCCCTCTTGTGGTATGTCACTATTCCTGCTACATGAAGGTCTAATCGTAAATGGTCAGATATTTTATGCTGTGGTTAGTGATAACCTATTTTTAATTGCCATCTTTACCAACATTTTCCAAAGCTGCGTGTAAAACTATCTAGCTGTTGATATTGTAAAATTAGAGGAATTGAACTAAACCGTCAGCTGGAATCTACCACTTTTATCCAAATTGGGAGAAATTCTGGGGGAGGTGGGACTGGAATCTGTAGCATTAGCAAAAGTCCCACATGGTTCTGAACCTCTGCTTGGGTGAGGCATCTCTGCTTTCATGTGGAAAGTGGTTCAGTTCCTGCAACAGATGAAAAATACCAGCCTGTGTAAACTGATGGCCTGTGGTCATAAATGATAGTGGACACCTTTAGTCTCCTGCATCTGAACGGTTCCTGGGCTATAGAGTTGTGTGCTGGAGAGGCTGTCTGATGACTCTCGCAGCAGAAGTCTGAGGTCTAAATGTTTTCTTGGCAATTCTCAAAAGGCCACTTTTAATCTGTTTGCACTCATACGAACTTTGGGGCCAGGAGCGTCTACACACAGTATTTGCTTTGCTTGTGTCTCTGCCCAAATGGTCACCATCGCTATCTATACCCGAACTCTGGAGGCACTCTGAAAATGTGCCTAGCAAATGGAAGGGAGTCTCAAAGATAACATTCTTTCATTATCACAAACTGGAAGTGGCCGTAAGATACAGTGAGCTCTCTCTCTTCCCCTGCTGCCAGCAGAGCCGTCTAAGCACGCCAGTGATACGGAAATGAACAGGAGGAAATTCTGCTGAACGAGTATCATTTGTTTTCTTCTGTTTTCTGGGTTTCATGGCATTTTCCAATAAATGTTTTGTTTGCTTAAGTGATAAGCATTGATTCCACTGCAAATTCATTTTCTTTCTTTTTTTTTAAAGATTTATTTATGCATACAAACTGGGGTGTAGGCCAGAGGTGTGGGGGAGGGCAAGGTGATTCACCAGAGACAGAGTGGGGAGCACAACAGGCAGATCTACTGAAGTACACTGCTGAGGGGAGCAGCGGGTGAGACGGGAGGGGTTTGCTGCGCCATGTGGGAAGCTCCCTAGCCGGGGATCGAACTCGTGCCGCAGTGGCTGCGGATAGCTTCATAGTGCTGAGACTTAGCCCTTGCACCACCGGGGAGGCCCAAATTGATTTTATTGCTAAGTAATAAAGCCAAGTGCCTCAGTACTCCACGTGGACATAGGAAACAAGGGCAAGCAGCTGTGTTACTTAGACCCAGGCCAGGGTGCTGCCCGTGACAATTCTCTGCCAGGCCTAAGCCAGCTCTGCTTCACCCCTTTGCTCAGCTTTGTGATGTTGCGAGAGCAAAGCTGGCAGAGACCCAGAGGCCCCACACAGAGTGCAGATGCACCTGTACCATCAGGGTCCAGTCAGGGGACAGACATCCTGCCAGTTATTTGAGTAGAGAGCGCTTTTAAAATGTTGTATTGAAGCCTGATTGGTACCTACGACACTGCGTGCGCTCCAAAGGTAAGTGTGGGAAGCTTTGACATGCATCTATACCTGTGAAACCATCATTGTTATTGTCTGAAGTCTTGAGTCCTGCCCCCCAAATTCATATTGGAATCCTACTCCCCAATATCATGGTATCAGGTGGGGCCTTTGGAAGGTGATTAGGTCAGCAGGCTGGAGCCCCACGAATGGGATTACTACTCCGGTAAAGGGGCCCCACAGAACCCCTGAACATCCTCCTGCCATGTGAGGATGCAAGAGACTTGAGACCCTTTCCTGGCCAAGCTGACAGGCTGACCCCCAACTTCTAGCTTCCAGAACTTCAAGAAACACATTTCTGCTGTTTATACCAGTCTGTGGTATTTTGTTACAGCAGCCCTGACCGAGTAAGACAACCCTGATGAACAGAGTGAGCTTATCTATCACGCCCGAAAATTCCTCCCTGCCTCCAACCTCCATCTCAGGCAACTACTGATCTGCTCCTGGTCACTACAGATACTGTGCATCCTCCAGAAGTCTGTGTACATGGAATCACGCAGCGTTTTCAGGGGATCTGGCTTCTTTCCCATGTTCATTATTTCGCCACATACCCACGTTGCTCACGTGTTAGTTCATCCTGTCTTGGCGAGTAGCATTTTGTCCCACGAACATACCACAATTTTTTTTTTTTTATACAAGGTGGGGTACAGGCCAGAGCCATGGGGTGGCGAGAGGCTTCACCAGAGACAGAGTGGGGAGCAGAACAGGCAGATCAGAAGTACACTGCTGAGGGGAGCAGCGGGCGAGGCAGGAGAGGTCTGCCGCGCCATGTGGGACTCTCCCTGGCCGGGCGTCGAACTCGCATGGGGCGCTGCCAACAGCTCCACAGCGCAGCGCTCAACCGCTGTGTCACCGGGAAGGCGCAGTGTTTTTATTTATCCGCCACAATGTTTTTATTTATCCACTCACCTGCTGCTGGACAGTTTGGGCCGTTACATGTAAAACTACTCATGTTTCATCTCAGACATTGTAGTTTTCCTCTCTAAAAATCTTGAGTCTTTTTAATATATCTTCCGCTTACCTTTTTGAGTAAATGAAAGCTGTAACTGTTTTAATGTCTTCTCTGCTAACCCTAACATCTCTGTCAACTGTTTCAGCTGTTTTCTCCTCATTGTGGTTCACGCTGTTTTCCTCTGCTTGACTGGCAGTCTCTGGATGCGAGTTAGGAATTTGACCTCATTGGGTAATAGTTATTTTTGTATAAAGCTTGACTTTTGGTCTGGGATGCAGTCAACTTCCCTGGAAGTAGTTTGATCCTTTTGGGTCCTGTTTTTGGTTTGTCAGGCAAGTGGGTCTATGGCAGTGCTCAGCCTGACACGTGACCGCCTCCTCTGCTGAGGTCACACTTTCCCGAGTACTCCTGTGAGTTTTCAATCTGGCTGGTGGAACCAAGCAGTCTCCCTGGTTCTACAGGGGTGAGGACACTGCCTCTAATTCCTTGGTGGGTCCTTGCCCTACCTTCAGCTAACTTCTTGGAAGCACTGACCCATCAGTACTCTGCTTGTATTTGAGGGGGACCCTCTGCAGACCTCCAGGGTTCTGTCTGTAGTTTTCTTTTGATACTGTCTTGCAAACCCTCATCACCTTGGTCTCCCTGTTCCACACTTTCAGTTCTGTCTCTTCAATCCCTGGAGTCTGCTAGGTTGCTGGGTTCGAGCTTCCTGTGACCTGGGGATGCTCCTAAGGCAGCAGCCTGGAGTGCGCCCCAACTCTCCTTCATTAGCTAATTAACCAGGAGGGTGAAACTATTACCTGATTTGGTTGGGTCAGAAGGGTGGGTAAAATCAGTACTGTTATCCCTGTTGGACTGGCAGTGTTAATCTAAACAGAGAGAACTTGAAATTAAGAATTGTTAACCCAGCACAAAGTTGTTAATCAAAGAGTAAAAGAAGATACTAGATGTGGTACAAGTGGCAACTGTGGCAGAAGTCACCTCAGAATATAGAACAATGGGAAGAGACCGGAATTTCTAAAACCTAAAATCTCAGAGGCAGCCCCAAAGCTGAAAGTCAGACCTGGGTGGGTGACGGGTTAACTGTTGACCTCCTTGGTGTAGAAGATGACGAACCACATGGGCTGCTGGTACAGGCAAGAATTGCTTTCACTGGGATGAAAAAGTATCACTGGGGAAAGACTCACTGGAAAGACCAAGTGCCTTTAAGTCTGTGAGCTAGTTCTAGCAAGTCCCTTCAAGCTGTGAGCCAGCTCTAGCACCCCCTGGTGGCAGGGACTGACAAGCGCCACTGGCAGAGCAGAAAGCGCTCACAGCTAATCCCCGCAGGGAGCCGTGTCCTGTTCTCCAATATTCTTAGATTTTCTATTGATACATTTGCCAGTTTCACTGTCCAAACAAAGAAAAATGTCCCATTGTACCCCTCCTATTTGAGAAGGTAGAACATCTTTTCGTGTTTAGAAGCCATTTGAATTTCTTTTCTATGACATTTACTGTGTGACATTTACTGACATTTACTGTGTGTGTCCTTAAGACACTGATGTGCTAGTCTTTTTATTGATTTGTGATTTGCAAATATTGTCATTATTTTAAACTTTGCGCTTGTTTTGGCTAGGCAGAAATGTTTTATTCTTCTGTGGTTAAGTTTGTTTCTTCTCAAAAATTGCCTATAGGCCAAATCCAGTCTGCAGGCGAGACACAGCCCACAAGCCAACCCTCTCCCCAACTTTTAACAATTCATTAAAAAATGTAAAAAACAAGGACTATGCAACCTGCAAAGTCTAAAGTATTTACAGCAACCCCCAACAGAGTCTAAGATAAGAACTTAACAGATGCGGGGGGGCGGGGGGGCAAGGGCAAGGATGGACAGGGCTCTTATAAACCAGGTCGCCACCCCCAAGGCACCTCCCGGTTGGATGTTTCCGTATCTTATTAATTCAGCAGCTTGACTCCAAGCGCCTGATTTTGTGGATAAACTCCAAAGAGTCTGCCAACTCTGGAAAGCACTGCAGCAGTCTGCCACTTTGCCTGCTGACTGCTGGTTGTAATAAGTAGGGAAAATAAATATGAGATGGTGAATGATAAAAACCTGTTTAATATTTGACAAATTCAAGTTGGTAAGGAAATTTAAATAAAGACACTAAAAATGTTCTTTGCATTTTTTTTTTAATATTTACAAGTTTTCTACAAAGTTCTGTACATAAAAACAAATATACAGAAATGACCTCAACCACTGTCTGCATCAGTAATCCTTGCTGGTGGGCTCACCATTTACAAGGAAGACATCATTCACCGCAACCTATCACAGAGACGTTCTACCAGCAAGGCCTTATAATTCCAAGGACCGTTACCAGACCTCTTTGATCAAAATTGTTAATCACCTAGAGGCTTTTATCTACCAACTAGCAATTACCCATAAAATCAATGAATAGAGTCACTGGCTCTAGTGAAGTGTGGCCAATGACCTACCGATTCTGGCATGCTGGCTTTAACCCTTAGAGATGCAGGTAGAGCTAAGAAACTGCACTCCCCTTGGCTAGTCACTGTGAAAAGTGTGCGTTAAGGCAATTGCGTTGAGGGTTAAGGATTCATCTTGCTAATGTCAGAGTCGACACTAACAAGGTTCTTAGCCTCATCCACCAGACGTCGGGCCTCTGCGTCCAGGTCTCCAGGAGCAGGCTCCCCCTCCTTCACCAGACAAAGGGTTGTAACCTAGGGCAAGAGAAAGGGAGCACGACAGTACTGGAGCATCCCGTATCAAACACAAGACTGAGACCAGAGATGTGCACTCTGCTCTCACGGACATGTCCACAAAGCTCCCGGCTACCACATGAAAATACTTCGTGAGGCAGTTTGCATGACGTTCTGGGGGGAATAATAGAAACCATTCAAAGCTTGGTCTCTACTCCCCCAAAGACACAACCTGTGCCCAAAATAGCTTCAAGGTGGCTGGATGTAAATATGTAAGAGCTCCTATTACGGTGCTTAATAAGATGCGTATGTTCAAACTAGAGAAAATTTAAAAATTAGAACAGAAAGAAAAATGCCGCTCTTACCAGGCAGATCTGGGTAATCTACGTGCCTGTCATCCCCCCACCCCCATTAGCTCCCTAAGTTAACAGCCATTTGGTGACTGGGCTGAGTGCTCAGGCTCTAGAGCCAATGGGACCTTACATGAGTTTCTGCTCTTCACTTGTTGTGCATCTCTGAATAGTGACTCCTCCTGTGCCTCAGTTTCCTTATTTGGAAACACCCCGCACATTCACGTCACATATTACGTTTTCCTGTAATTTCCACTCCTCTCCTAAATCTCACCACTGCTTGCTCTGAAAAGTCTGCCAGCAAAACAAACTTTTTAACATTATTCATTTCTTTCCTGACACATCGCTCCCCTCTGGCAAGCCAGCTTTGGATTCCTGACAGGGATCAGGGCTGTCTACAAAGGTAGATCAGCGTGTGTTCAGGTTGCCTTAGAGCCCAAGGCCCTCCAAGAGGCCAACCAGCTGTGCACCCACAGCTGCGCCCCCTGTAGAAAACCCTGCTCTTCCAGTGGAGGTGAGTCTTCGCCCCCTTCTCTCTCCCCCGCTAAACTGATTCCAACACAAGTGCTGGAACGCCTTTGCTCTCTCTGCATTAGTATGCAACTCCCTGCAGATCACCAAGGATTACTTATTTTTGTGTGTGAGTCTCATCTTCCCAAGCCAGTGTCCAAGTCCTCAAGGATGGGAAGAGAGAGACTTAAGAGATCACTATAGCCGGGGCAGGGAGGTGGGGGGAGCAGGTAGGGGTGTGCACAGAAAAAAGTTCAGAACGAACATTTGTCTGTCTCACTGAGTAAGCTATGTGTAGGAAATGAGGTGGCCCTGGCTGGAAAGGCCAAAACCACTGAGTTCCAGCTCCTGACACTCTTCCGCAAGTGGAGCAAACCAACTGCCATCTTACTAACCTCTTCCCTCACAAGCGGTGCAGACTCATTCCAAAGACTCCCTGAGGGCTTTGACTGACCTCCTTTATGCTGTTCTTACCACGTATTTACCTTTTTACCAACTGGACACTGAGAGCAAGGAGGTGACAGGCCTCTAGGAAACAGGGTTTGTAGTTCATCCTTGCCCCGCGGCTATTGAGCAATAAGGCTAAGCAGGCTAGAGATTCCCAGCCACTGAGGGCCATTTTGCAACTGTTTCTTTTATTTAACCTTAAACTTAGGAATCGGCCTCAATTTACAGATGATAAAACAAAGAAACAGAATCCTACTTTTGAAAGTGAAGCACATCCTGTAAGTGCTCAGAATGCTTCACCCTTTGCTACTCACCACCTCCCCGCAAGGGCTTTCTGTCAGATTTTCTTTTGGGGATGACTGAAGTAGAAGGTCCAGGACTGTCTTCTTCCTATTTGAACACACAAGGGCTTAAGAATCTATTTTAAAACATCCTACTTGATTAATTTTCATCTACTTGAAAAATGTTACTAGGTCACAGCCCACAGTCACCTGAGGCCTTCTTGCATTTCCTTTGTAACTTTTCCCTTCTTGCATGCTGTCCCACATTTCAATCTTCTGTCTCCTTTTTTCTTCTTCAAGCTGAGAAAGAATTGCACACTGTTCAGAACGAATTCATTAACTGCCATGTTACTCAAAGAAAATGCTAATTTTGACAAGTCTCAATTGCAATGTCTTTTAAAACATAAGAGAAACAGTGAAGACTTGGTTTCAAAACTAAACCTTCACCTGCCTTTTCTCCAGTTCATAAAACTTGTCATGTAGCAGTATATGACTAAATCACAAACAGAACTTTTTGTTTTTGAATACACTATCACAAAAAACAGAGTGTCATGGAGAAAAGGACACCGATTCAGTCCTTCTGAAGCTTGCCCTCCACAGGGCGTCGTGGTAGTATGGAAGGACTTGGGACAGGCGAGGAGGCTGGCAAGCCCATTTTGTTGCTAACTGGCCGTCACCTGGAAAAATCATTTAAACCTTCTGTTTATTAGGAAGAGTTATCACAAAAACTTAACATGGACTGCCTGGGCGGAGAGGGGGTGGGGGGCAAGGAGGTCAAAGACGTCACGAAACATCTTTGTTTCGATCTTGTGTGATTTAAAAAAATTAAGCAGTAATGTGGGGCTCCCTGGTGGCGGAGGGATTGAGTCTCAGAGCTGTCACTGTGATGGCCAAGTTCGCCCCGGCCAGGGAGCTTCCCACACGACGCAGCAGACACTCCTGCCTGCTGCTCCCCTAAGCAGTGCGTTTCAGTAGATCCGCCTGTTCTACTCCCCACTCTTGTTCTGGTGAATTCTCTCACCCCCTGCACCTCTGGCCTACACCGCAGTTCTCAGATGCATAAATAATCTTTAAAAAAATTTTTTTAAAGACTTGGAGATGAGAAATCCACTTACGGACATTTTATTTGTTTTAAAGATTTATTTATTTATGCATACAAGCTGGGGTACAGATCAGAGGTGTGGGGCGGTGAGAGGGTTCACCACAGAGTGGGGAGCAGAACAGGCAGATGGACGGAAACACACTGCTGCGGGGAGCAGTGGGCTGCACCATGTGGGAATCTCCCCGGCCGGGTGTCGAATTTGCGTCGCTGCTGGCGACAGCTCCACAGCGCAGCGCCTAACCACTGTGCCACCGGGGAAGCCCTAAATCTTTAAAAATTAAACAGTATGTGCTAGTACATTTTAGCGACTATATTTAAAGTAAAGAAGGTCAATGAATACAAAAGAAGGCACCAAGACAGGGAGAACGAGGAGGAACAGTGTATATTGTAGGTGTGGTCTTGTTCTGGCCTTTCCTCTTGGCCTCCAGCCAAGCTGGGGAGAGGGGTCACATAATGGGCGACCAGGCAGAAATAACAAAAGCCACCAACAGAGAAAGAAGGCACATGACCCCTAAAATACCAGTGACACATTCAAGACCAACAGAAGAAACTTCTCTGCTGCCTAGAGCTGGCAGGGGCTTTCTGGAGGGGATGAAGAGGGGCCCAGAAACTTCTGGACTGAAAGTACAAAGGAGAATTGACATTTGCTGTTTTGATGACATATCAGGGCCAGTCAGGCGGGTGAGCTTACTCCCGTGAAAAGGCCCACGATTCACTCACCGGGCTGCTCAGGCGGCTTCCCACGGCCCTCTTGGTTCTTCCTTTCCCCTCCCTTCCTACGCTCCCCCAGCCAACCCAGATGCCTTTCAAAATTCAATCTCCCGCTCTGTCTCTACCAGCACACTCCTCCAGCTGAGTGCCATGGCCTCCCCGAGTTCTCCTTCATTTCACTGAAGAGTGGTCCCACCAAGGCAGGTCATGTAAGACACACAGCTTGGAAGAGACCACGGAGCAAGAAAGTGTATACTGTGCATCTGGTGGTGCCACACCAGGCAACACGATTTTACTGGGTAAAATACAGCTGTTAGGAGCCTAGAAAGCAAAAGCGTAAGTAAAAGATGGCTTTTAGAGTGCACGCCCCCTACAAAGTGAGAAACTGCCCAAGGAAAGCACACTGACCCACATAAGTGGAAATGACTTGGCCACTGGTAGTTCCTAGTGCCCTTCCATGGGCCAGTGCGCACACACACATTTCTACCTCACGCTACTTAGTACTGTACATTCACACTAAAGTTAGTTCATACCTGTTTCAGTTTTTCCTTATGTTTCTCAACTTGGGCATTTAGTTCTTCTTGCATTTTCAAACGAGCAGCTGCTAAAGCCTCTTGTCGCTTAACAACAACATCAGGCTCTGAAATAGCAGAGAAATGGTAAAGCCCCTTGTAGAACCTAAGATGAAAACTCCTGAGAGTTCTTATCATTAGAAGGACACAGAAACACAGAAGTCAGACAATGTGCTTATGTTTACATTAGTAAAAATTCTACTCTCTGCATGTATTTTAGTACCTAAGGGGGTGGGTGACTAGCCCAAACAAATTGTTCTTGCCCCTACTTAAATATCCACAGCACCAGAAACCTGTCACACACGCAGGTTTCTGGCCTCCCTCCCTGAGCAGCTCCTATTCACAAAGTCTGGGACAGGCCCTGGGACTGGAATGCATGCGATCTGATGGCTGGAAAGATGACTGAGCCATTCCCAAGTAACACTGTCATCTGCTTCATGAAGTCCTACCTCTCACATAAGACTTTCAACTGTACCCTGCAGTCTGTCGTTGGATGCATAGCCAACAATCAAAAGACTGAGAGAACGGCAAGATCACAGGACAGGAGAGAAGTATCGTTAAGCGAACTGATCTAAGTCTTTTCACTAATGACTACTGTGGTATTAGGAACTCTGCTTTCCTGCCCTCAGGAACCATGGTGATTTAGTTAAATGACTATTTGTATTTGTTTACTTGTGCTGCCATTCTCAAAACATATTTTGTATTTCCGATATGTTCTCAGACACTGTGGCTTATCACTACTGAGAAGGCAACCGTTTCACAGAGACCGAATTGAAAGAGCCATTTGTAATTTGCAATCAAGTCTGATGAGTACGTTGTGAATGTCAAAATGTGGACATGAAGAACAGTGAATTTCTCATCACTTCCAAAGGTTCTAGCGAGAACTCCAAATTATGAGGCAGACCTAAGTATAGAGATGCGAAGTTTTCATTTACTCTATCCTGTAAAACAAAAACCACTCAACAAGCTATGCAGTGAGTACTTTACAGGCCATCAGACAGGTTTTCCACCCCATTAAAATCTCTAGGAAAAAAAAAGGAACTGCACATTCACCAAAATCATTTCCAGAAGCCAAAAACAGGATTCCTTTCATGCAAATTAGAACCATGTGCTTCTTACTCTTAGTAATACACGAATTTTATGTATTAAAAGTAGCAGGTGGAAAGTCACCACCTTATTTTCTGTCATTGGGTACTGACCCACAGCTGCTGCGGCCTGGTCCAGCTGCCTCTGCCTCAAGGTCCTCAGCCGGGTGGAGAGCTTCTGAAAGACCACGTAGAGAAGGATGCAGCAGAAGAGAATGTACCAGCCATAGGTGGCAAGCAGGGAGCCCACTGAAAAGAATACAGTTAAGAAACTGAAATGATGCTGTTATTTTAAATAAAATTCACGCAAGACAAATTAGCGTAGGTCCTGCCCTCAAAACCTTCATCGTCTCGCTGAGGCAAATGCCCTTTTAAGTAGATAGGTGAAATGAGAGAGAAGTCAACGATTCAGGGATCACTTGAGGAGGAGCACCATCGGGGGAGTCGGCGGGGCAAGCCTGGGAGAGGAGGGCGCGGCAGCTGGGTCGTAAAGGATGGAAAGACGTTCGTCCACTCGCACCACGGGAACAAACCTTCCCGATGCATCCGCGGGGGCCGAAACCGCACTGGGTGCTAGGATAAGGGGCAGAAGGGGGTCGAGAGGGCGTAGTAACCGTAACCCGGAAGGGCTTGATTCGCGGAAAGTAAAGGACTCGCTCAAAAAAGGCCCTGAAGCCGCACGCCGCCCAGGAGCGCGGCGGGGGAAAGCTCCGCGCGCCCGCGGGCCCACCTCCCGGACCTGCGTGCCGCGCCAGCAACCCGCCGCCCGGCAGGCCTCCCCAACCCGGCCCAGCGCGCAGCGGAGGACGACCCACCGAACATAGCGGTGCGCTGGGCGGTGGCGGCGCGAGCCCCCTGGCCCCCGGCCCCTCACCTGTGACGTGCAGGAAGCGCAGCCCCTCCGTCTCCAGGGCCGGCCGCGCGGCCAGCTGCTCCCCCTCCTGCTCCATGGCGGCCGCCGAGGTGCCAGCCGCGTCAGCTCGAGCCTTCTCCTTCCGGCCCGCCCCTTCGCACGCGTGGCGCGCCGGCAGCTGGCGTCACTTCCTGGCCAATCGGAGCGCGAGCCCGCCCCGACGCTCGGATGGACGCAGTGTGGGCGGGGCCAGGCCGGGCGAGTGTCCTGGGGTGCCGGCTGCGCGGGGGATCACCGGATGTCCACGCTGCTGGCCTGAGGTCTTAAGGCTGACCTACACACCGTCTTATCGAATTCTTATCTTTGCCCTGATTGGTTACGGGAGGCTAGGGGACCCCTGGAAACGGGGCTTGGCGCCCACATCCTTGCCCCGGGCCCTTACGACAATAGGGCTCGGCTGGTTGGCAACACCGCTCCTGGTTATGGGAGCCAAGGTCTACACCTCCAGGGTGTAAAGATAAAATATGGGCAGTCTCCCCGCTACTGGCTACTGCCGGTGTTACCTTTCTGGCTAAGGAAGTTGTCGTGAACCTGCCACCCAGAATTGAAACCTCTTGGCAGATAATTTTCACAACTGTGACTCCAAGTAATAAGGAGTATTACAGTGTTGCAGCGACCTATTTCCTAGGCCTGCCATGCTTTCCTCCACCCACTTCTGCTCCTCACCTGTTGCTACCTCGCTAGGCCTACTTTAAAAACTATTTCAAATCTGACCTTGAGGTTTTTATTGAAAGCTTTCATATAAATGTATCTAGTTGTGTCTCAAGAGTTGAGAATTAGTAACAGTGAAAAAATTGCAGAGGTGGTGACACTGGGCCGTAGACAGGGTGAAGCAGGCACCTGCCCACACACTGACCTATTTAACAGGATGCTTGGAAAGCAGTAAATAAGACTAGTGAAGAACTTGAGTTCATGGGCCATAGCAAATAAAAGTCAGAAGCACTTGTTCATTTTAAAATGGATCCACAAATTGGGAAATTGAGGCGTCTGGATTTTGTCAATTAAGGCTGTTAAGATAGCCTTTGATTTGATGAGTTTAGGAGTGAGTAATTTTCTTCCTTCAATATTTCCTCATTATAAAGGACAAACCATCACTCTTTGATTTCTCACTTGCTCTGGCATCATGTAGGAGCAATGTGCTAAAAAGGATTTCTTGGGATTATATTGGAAATAGCCTTGATACTTGGTCCTCAGATACACTTGTGAATAATGATAAAACACTCAGGATGAACACGTCTGACTTTTTACCCCGTGGAGGTAAGGGGCACTGTACTGAGGAAGGCGTTGGTCAGGATCTCTCTTTTCTCTCAAAGTTAATGCTCAGAAAGAGGATTCAGCACAAGAGTTTCCATCAATACTTAGGAATTTGTTTTTATACAGTAAATTAGGTGATTAAGATTGCTGGTGGGTTAACTAGGAGTTTTGAACAGATAGTTACTGCCTTAACAAAATGAGATGAATGTGACAAAGCTCCAAGAAAGCTGCAGTGAGCACCTGGACTGATGTCCAGAGCTCACATGTAGTTCAGGAGTTAAGCCTGAGTAGTTACGGAGTTTTGCTGTTGCTTTCCAAACCAGTGAGTTAAGTCAACCTGCATTATCATAAAAATGCCAAAATGCTGCTGGTTAAATGGGGGGAGGAGGGGAGACTGCTTTATATACCTCATTTGCCAACCCGCCCTATGATATCTGCGATCATGAAGATGGAAATTGTAACATTTCATTTCTATCTTTAAAAAAATTCTTGAACTAATCCTGTCACTTAGAACTTTTAAGTATAGAAACCAGCACAACACTCATGACAATAATGCACTCTTTAAACATATACAAGAACAAACTGCCTTTGTATACTGTTGTGAACTAAGGTGCATGTTACAATATAATGGTGTATGTTACAATACAATATAATGATGAATAGTATGTTCAACTAATGCACTGGATGTTAAGTGCATGGATGATGGGCTTTCGTTTCACTTCCTAGCAAGTTCCCATTCACAGGAGTTACGTCTTCCTTCCTAGCCAGGATTTTTACCCTGGTCCCTTTAATAGGAGCGAATCATCTCAGTTTGTCTTAAGCCATAAAATCATTTCAGCAAACACTGTGCTCAATACAACCACTCAGGAATTATTTGCAAAAACAGAACAAAGGCAGTATCCAGAAAGCCCACACCCCTGTCACCTGTGAAAGGAGTGTATTTCCCTATCTGTTCACTTGGCCAGGTGGCTTACTTTGGTTAATGAGGAAGGCAGAAGTAACAATGTGTCAGTTTTGAATGTAAGCTTTAAGAAGTTTCTAGTGTGTCCTTCCCCTTTGCCCAAGGAGAATGAAATGTGCGAGAAACAGTTATCCAAATGAATCCACAAACTCACAGTGAAAAGTAGAGCTGGTTATAAGAATGGTTGAGTTTTGGGGTGGTCTACTAGGGAGCATTATTGTGCCAGTAGCTAAATGATAAGCTGTCAAACTTCACCCTTTCACAAAATTATGTGCATCAAGACAGGACAAAGGGTGTTGGTGGGGAAGGGACAATAAGAGATGGCAATCCAACAATAGTGCTTCTTCTCAAACACGAATAACCTAAGGCCCCTTTCAATGACAAACGTTCTGAGAGATGCCCACTGTGGCCTTTAAAACTGTATTAAAATATGTGCATATATAAGACATATAATTCATAAATTTGTATTTCTTAGACCCTCAAGACCAGGGCACGTACTGACCACATACAAATACTATAATTCAAATCACCATCTTCACATAGTTGCATAGAAACAAGTTTTTTAGTTGCACAACTGCCACTGGCACACGTTTCTGCTACAACATCACAGAGTTCTTATGTTCTGAAAAATTGTACATTAAAAAGAAAATTATACATTAAGAGAAAAAGCTAGAAAAAAAATATTGGGCTTCTGGGAAAAACTAGGTTGGGGCAAACCTAATTTTCCTGGTCCTGAGACATAATTTCGAGGTAGAGTTCTTAGTACAAAAGTCCTCTCTCCTTGGGTTAAGATTTTTGCAAAACCCTCTCTTGGCACCATAACATACATAATGTAACTAGTCCTCGTTTTGATTTTTTCTCACTAGCTCTCAGATACTAAACTTTGGGGCCAAGTAATCCCATTTGGTCCAGATCAACTCAGAATGAGACCGAAGTCTCCTATCATTGCTAAGTGTTGCAGAAGAGTCAGGAAGGACTGACAACAAACAACTCCTTAGAGGTAAGGAGCTAGTGGGAAGTTAACAGTTAACTGCCACCAAGTGAGGCCAGAGCTCGTTCAGGGTCCCACTCAGTGAGGGTGGTTCATGAGGGTGGTAGATGGAAACAGAGTCCCTCCTGCATGTGATGGAGATAACTTCTCTAAGTGTGCAAAGGAAAAACGCCATCATTTTGGAAGGCAGCTATGCTCACCACTATGCCACCAATGCCTCCTCAAACTCCATTATTCTGGTTGCCCCATGAGGAGCTACGTTACAGGTAAGGATGTGCTAATAGAGGGTAATGTGGATATAGAAAAGGCAGACTCACTGGCCTGTTACACAAGGGGTTGGAAGGGCTAAATTCTAATCCAGTCCAGGAAGCTGCAGATCTGAAGATCCCACCATGTGCTCTGTTCCAATCCTGTGCACAGGTTAAACAATGTTTAAATCCCAAAGGGTAGCTAGATGAGAGAGCGTTTGCTCTGCAGATACTGAGTAAGTCATCTTCCTCTCACAGTAAACTACCAATAAGGTACAGTTTATAAACCCATCTATTATTTATTTGGCCTAAGTGCCCCAAGAATTCACCCAGAACTTCAGTCCTCAAATCTGTCAGGGAGAGGCTAATACAAGAAAAGAACAGTTTAGTCAGCTTGGGCCACAGTGGCTGACCACTCTTCCATCATACTCTTTGCTCCACTGTAGCCCCTTGCTTTTGAGTAAGACCTCCTGGAGGTCATGGGGCTTTCTCATGACAGGCTTTGGGTCACGAGGACAGCTACAGGCCAGCTTCTTTAAAAGGAAGTTCCTCCTTTTTCCAGCTTTCTGAACGCTCTAGCCTACTCCTGCCTTTAGTCGCACTTCCCTGCAGTTCAGCCCGCTGTGCTTTGTGGCGGTCTCCCCAGCTAGACGGTGCTCCTTCATGACTCAGGCGCCTTGCCCGTGCCTTGCAGGGAACACCAAGTCAGTCAACCAACAACACCCAAAACTGCCTAAGGACCCATTGGAAGAACGCTTCTTCCATTTAGAACCACCCAGAATGCTTTAAAAAGCAACCCAAATGATGCCAGAGGTGAGAAAAGGCGGGTGATAAAGGTGCTCACTCCCACCACCTTTCTATTTTTTTCAGATTGGCCTAAATTGGCCATAATGGGCTTGAGGAATGTGGTTAAGTGTCTAGGAGCTGTAAGGAAACTACTCATCCCTCCCCCCCCATAGCCATGACACCCCAACTATATCCTAAAAGTGGGCACCAGCTGCTCTGCTGTTCACATTCCATCACCTGACCCGCTGGGTCTTATTGCCCTCTGAAAATTTCCAAATCAGTAACTTGCTGATGTTCTGTTTATATGTAGAGTCAAATAAAAACATCAAAGGATGCTGATTATTTTAAGTCCTAAAAGCGATTAATGAAGCTCTTACTGTAGGAAAAAACGTGCCAGATATCACGTTCTTGCAATCATTGGCACCACCCAATCTTGGGTTTACTAAGAATCTAGAGGATCAGGAAGCCAATCTAGGAAAACACCCTCTTGCATTTCCAGCATAAACACCCACTGCACACACACTCTGAGGACATGCAACCTGGCAGCACAGTGTCCTTTATTTTGACTATTTATAAAAAAACTGGCATTTAGATTTCAAAATTTATATTACAAAATTACCAGCAGCAGTTTTAAGCATTTCAACAATGCTTACCAACTCCACTTTGCAGACACAAAAAGACTATTATTCCACGTTCAAAAAAGAGGACTTATTCCATATAGGGGCACAATATACATCCTATAGGTGCTTAGGCCACAATGCTCAGGACCCGTTTGTGACTGTGTCTTCGTCCATCTCCTCTTCACCATCATCAGTGGGGCCTAAAGAAAAACAGAATGTTGGCAGTCACATTGATTTTAGAGCCTCTTCACTCAGTATGGCAGGCTAATGCGTACTAGACCCTGGACTAGGACAAACACCCAACAGCTGCCCCTGCCTTAAGGACTTTAGAGTCCAGACAAGTGTGTCCTTGGCAGGGAATGAAAGGGATGGGCAATTCTTTTTCTTTAAAGATTTATTTATTTATGCATACAAGCTGGGGCATAGGTGTGGTGAGAGGATTCACCAGAGACAGAGTGGGGAGCAGAACAGGTGGATCTACTGAAATCCACTGCTGAGGGGAGCAGTGGGCAAGACAGGAGAGGTCTGCTGCGCCATGTGGGAAGCTCCCTGGCCAGGGATTGAAATCATGCTGCAGTGGCTGCTGATAGCTTCATAGTGCTGAGACTTAACTCCTTGTGCCACCAGGGGGGCTGCCTGGGATAGGCAATTCTTAAAGAAAGGATCACAAAGGTGTTTTATCAAAGTCAGACCTGTTACTTCCCATTCTGTCCGGTCAAGAATCCATTTTGTGTGACTCTAAAAAGCTTATACTTTGAAATTTGTTCTTGCCACTATCATGGGCAAAGAAAGTGGAAATACTTACTCCAAAAAAACTTGAGTTCCTATTACATGCCAGATACTGGGAACAGTCGGTGACTTTATTGTCTCTAAATTAGGAAAAGTAGGACAACCACCACCAAAAGGCCATTGTATTTCCTCAACAACTTATGTTTGGTCAGTGGGTTCTGGAAAAGGAAATCTTTTAACCTTGTGAGTACTACTTAAGTCTCGTTGTTTCTATAGTTAGAACCAAACATGAAAATTCTAGATACAAAACTACTAACAAAGTCATTTGGGAAGAGCTACTTGGAAGCCTGGCACACTGAGATGTAGAAAATGGAGCACCGTAATGGTATGTATGTTTTCCCCCATGTGCTTTCAGACTATAGTTTAAATGCCAAGAGGTCATAAGGATCAAGTAAATATTCTAGAAGCAGCACATCAAATCCTTCTGTCATATTACAGTCACGTAAGCATTTCATAGCTTGCCCCCTCCCTCAACCTATCACCATAGAGCCTTGAAAGCTCTCAGCAGAACTACAGATCCATTACAGCTGCGGCCCCTTGCGTGGCCCAGGGCATGCTCCTGCTGTCGGCACATCTCGCACATTCTCTGGTGCCTCTGGCTTCACTTGCAAGGGCCTCTGTCAGTTCAAGTGAGCAATGCTCTCCTCTTAGCACAGCCGGCTGCCTAGCCTATGCAGTTCCCTCTACCAAGAAGGCTAATGCCGCCCTGCCTTTCTAGCTCAGCGTTCTCAAACATGAGTTTTTTTTCGTGAAGATTACATTTATCCATAATGTATTAGAATTAAAATTGAGTACCTTAAAAAATAATTCACTAAAATAATAAATCCATTATATGTTAGTGCTTGTTTATCTACAGAAAATAAAATTTCTACAAACAAAAATATACAGTAAGAAGGCTGCATTATTTGGTATTTTTGCCTAACTCTGCAATGTCTGCTCAAGAGCAGTCAGCTGACCTCTTATACTGGCCTCAGCATTCTACCTGTTGTAATACATGATTTTGATTGAAGGGTATAAAGAAAATCAGCCTCACAAATACATAGTCAGAAAATGAAGGCGTATTTCAATAGCCTTTGCAGACAGCCGTAGATATTCTTTTGATGCTGAGAAAACAAATTGAGAAAAGTGGTATAGTTTCTTAAGAATTAGTTTGCAACTAGAATTTGAAATCTTTTGACATGTTCATCCTCGATTTGAAAACCCACTGGCTATCTTGTACGTTCTATGTGTAATTAATACATGTGCAATTTTGTGACATCATTTGGAAATACCTGTTCACCAAGTTCTGTAGATCTTACAAATATTGATCTACTTTACTACATAATATAAAAAAAAAATCACCACTGACTTCTTCAATGAAGTGTTTAAGTACTGGGAAGCTGTCAAGGTTACAAGTCTGGGTAAAAATTTTCCAGCTTTTACTTTTTCTCGAAATCTTAAATCTTTTTAGTAACAAACATCATTAGCTGTTTGCCTTGAAGTGATGGGCTGGCTTCATGTCTGACAAGAAGCCTGCTTCTCAGTTAGAACACGCGTAGAGACAGTCACCCGGCCTCGGCCCCAGGTGTGCCTGCCACCCTGTCATCCAGCGTAGCAGAAAGATGTGCACTTAAGGGTGACATGTAATACAATGAATCACTTTCACTGCTTTGTGAGGGACACTCTTAAGCGAACCTGGGATGTATTTTACTGAGAGCGCAGAGCAGTTCAGACAATCACTAATACCCCCTGGGCCACTGCCTTGATCCATGCTGAGGCACCAGTGGTTTGAATCAACACGGCTCTTGCACCATCAGTGCAAATGTTAAAATGACAACGAAAAAGCAAATACGGCCTTGGTGTTACATAGTTTTGAACTCAAGAGAAGCCAAGGAGCACAAAGAACCATTCATCTAACTAGTGTCTTACTCATGCTTTTGCTTCAGTTCAAGTATTTCCCCAAAGCAACTTTTCTGAGTTACCGGTCTAAGTCCTTTCCTACCAAAACTTCCCATTTTGAGTATAAGCATGCCCAACATGCTGATATTCAAGTCTAAGAATAGCTAATACCTTTCAAAAACATGCTGATTCAGACACTGTGCTGAGTGCGATTTTATGTTACCGAGTCCTCTCATCAACCTTTAATGGCTGGTACAACTATTATATCAGATTTAAAGACGAGGCAACAGACTTAGGGGATTAAGAAGCCCGAGGACAAAGGTGGTGAGGCTAGGATCTGCGCCTCAGGGTGCTGTGCTGAGTCTGTGCTCCCAACTATTTCTACATCTCACAGGTATATACGGGTAAAAGCCCTCAGGATCACCAATAGTGTTGAGATTGTACTTCATGGCTATGAAATAATGTAGGCTTCAACTTAAATTAAAAACAAAACAAACAAATCCAGAGTTCTAAGACATAGCGTTCTCTATCAACAATTTCTTTATCTTCAAAAGCAAACTGAATGAGATTTCATGTGCCTAAGTAGGAAGGTAAAGAGGCATTTGTTTAAACATTCTCAAGTTATAGCATCTAAACTGTTTTGGAATAAGGAAGACCGAACACGTGTCCTGACCTGATCTGCGCTCCCTGCCAGGTATCTGGCCGGACTGCAGCAAGCCCTTCAGCCGCTCCACTTCAGCCAGAGTTGACGCATTTGCTATAGCATTCTAGAGGAGAGAACAATGGAGATGACCATTTCATCTAAGTGTCATCCTCTCAGAAAACACCTACAGAAATGAACAGCAACTTTTCAAGTTGAAACATTAAACAATTGTCTTACCTTGGGGAAGAGTTTTATTGGCACATTAAAATCAACCCAGAAACCATACCATAAATTTCCAAAGTTGGTAAAGAGATACAGACCCTCTTATAAAAGAGATCAAAAAAACATCCCACATGTCCTAAAAATTTGGCTAGTAGAAAGACATATTTGAATCGTGTTACTGGATAATTCAGGAGGCGATAATGTAAAACTGGGACTTTCACCCATCATCAATCAGGACCTTTCAGACAGCAAAACTTTGAACGTAATCATTCAGACAGACACTAACTCAGCATCAAAAGGTAACTAGCCATTCCAAGACACACACCCTGGGAAAATGAGAAGGAAGAGAACTACTTCCACTTTGACTGAAGAGTATAATTAATGCAATTCAAAGTCTGGTCAAAGAGTAACTTTAAACTAGTTTCTCCTTATATAGAAACATGCCTGGAGGGAAAAATCTGCAATTTTCTGAACTTATTTACATAACTTTGTGTCCTTCACCCACCGAACTCTCTCCGGCCTAGGAGCCCTAACACATCATTACCTTGATTGCTTCCACATCCCCTGGAGACGGTCCACCTTTCTTTTTGTCAGTTGGCAAACCAGCACCTGGATTGAAACTGGGAAGGGGAGGGAAGGACCTAACTGTAAATCCACACCAATATGAATTGCTTCTCTTTACTTTCAAAAGCTTTTGAAAGTAATTCAACCAGTGTAGTATCTTATCTTTGTTAACAAACTGATACAAGAAACTCTCTCCTTCAGAAACACCACCCAATTCATCTTCCTATAGAGAAAGCAGGATGTGTAAGATATCCATTTAGATGGAATACTGAAATATTTGCTCTGCTAACCTGACAGAAATCTCAGGTGATGTGTGGACCACTGACGGTCAAGACCATCACCACACAAGTGTAATACTGTGTTGGTCACAGGTGTTTTGTTTAATTTTGTAGGCGGCAAGCTGCCAGACAGATAGTGTTTCTGAAGGTGAAGAAGAGTGAAGTTGGATATCCGTATCTTACGTTTTGCTTCTCCTGGCAATATCCTTTGCAAGTTGTGCACCCCGTTTGCCCTTGAACATTTTCTCTGCTTCCTGACGCTCCTACAGCAACACCACACACAGAGTTAATGGAAATAGGAATACCACATGCATTTAGATGCATTGCTCAGAATACACGGAAGAAAACTCTCCTAAATAGTCTGTGTTGGTAAAAGTTCCAAAAAGCCAAATTCACATTAAATGGAGACACAGTGGTTTTGCCTTTTCTGGTGAAGCTCCCTGAAGAAAGACCCCTCTCCTACTTTCAAGGAGGGCCTCTCAAGGAACTAAGGTCAGAAGGCTTAAAACAATAACGGGGAAAGAAAAAACACTCCCAGGAAAGGGAAAAACCATTTTAACAATCAGAGCTGCTGAAAAATGGGTTCTCTTAGGCTCTCTCGGGGAAGGCGTCTGCACAGTCTGGTCGCAGTGCTCGTGGCCGTGGAGCTGAGACAGCATTGCTTGTAAGCGAACAGCACTATCTGAGAGCTTCAGCCCAAAATCCTACCATAAACTCTGTTGTGAAAAAAAATCTGACATTTTTCTTCCGCGCTTATTTATTATAAATGGTAAACCTCAGCAGGCAATTTAAAAAATCAGTCCCAAAAGTATAAAGGAAAATACAACTCTAAAATGACCAACAGAATACTACTTACTTTTAGTTTCACCTTTTGGAAATCCAGCACTCTGACTTGTGGAACTTTATAAATTACATACAGTCTGTAATGCTTCTTATTTGTTACAGGATTTCTCAGAATACTACAAGAAAAGGAACATAACACCAATCGTTGCAAAGCATTCAAGAGGTATATTTAAATAAGTCTGTAAGTCAAGGAAAAGCTCCTATTTTTACATTTCAATGGCATAACAAGTAACATTAGAGAAATTTTAGCAGAACAGTGGGCTCAAAGGAAAATTTAACTGCTTAAAAGGTATATCTTATTAACTACTTGCTTCAAAGTCAAGTCTGGTAAAGATGTCATTTTAAATGATTTCATTGGCAACACTACAAATAATTCCCATACCTCAAATAAGTCAGTGATTTCAGAGCTGCCAAAGGGTCCAGATCACCCTGGAAAATAATAGCCACAGGTAAGAATGTGAACGCCACAGGCTGTCCTGGTGCTTGAGATGGTGGGTATCTTTGGAGAACGGACTCATCTCATCTTTTACTTAATTTTTTACTGCTCCAATACCTAGGACAATACTATCACAGAGAATTAATATATTTCTACTGAGTGAACTGGTAAACATATTTGAGCTTTGTAAACTTAAAATCTTGACCCTTGAGTTTCTATTTCAATGGCAGAAAGAAAATCAAGCCTCTCTCCCCTCCCACCGCCCCCCAAACACTGATGTCCTATAGTGGGAAAAGGTATTTGCAACACATATAATTGAAAAAGGCCCAGATCCTGAGAAAAATATAAGAACAATGAGGTAATTTTCTGTGAATTTACCCTAGACTTTCCATATTTTCTGAAAGAGGCAGTAGTACCTTAATACTTTGTGGTCCGCTCACATATTAATACGTGTTCATCTAGTCTCCGGTTTTTCACGCCACGGTGGATTTATTTGGAACTATTAGGAGCTATTTCTTTGATCGTACTCAGTCTAGAGGTTTTACACATTGTTTTGGTGAAAGTGTAAGGTGTTTTATGAGAGATATTACAGTTTTTTTAATATCCAGTAGTTCAGGAGTCGTGTGTGTTTTATTGAATGCTTATACCATTCATGCGGTGGCACAGAAAATGGCTGGCCCCAAGGGCTGGTAAATTTAAAGGGCACCGGCACAAAAAGTGTTAAACTCTCTCCCAAATACATTTCTCCCCTGTTCAACTTACCAGTTCCACAAGACTATTGTTGGTGAGAATGAGTTCTGTCAGACAGGGCAGAGCCTGATCAAGTCCCTCACCTATACGGCTATGATAAAAACAGAAGAAAGACTCTTAGTAAAAGTTAAAATTAAGCAAACTAACAACTTTATCTAAGTCTTTCTCAGAGGATTTCAAAGTTGGAAGAACCTTAAAGGTCTTCCTTCCAACACCCTGTCAGACAGAGGGAAAATGAGGCTCCATGAGGAAACTGTGTCCAGAGGTTTAATGACAGAAATGGGATGATTTTAGACTCTAAGTCTCCTGAACACTGCCCAGGGCTCTCCACTACTCAGAAGAACCTCCTGTGTAGCACAAACTGCTTAGCTCATCACATGACTTTCATGGAGATAACATAAAAATACAAATGATTCTGCATTCACAGTTCTGGAACAGGTCACAGATTTCTACCAGAAGAGAATGGGTACCTTCTTAGAAACATACTCATTAAAATAAACTCACTGCCTGGTACCATCAGGTGTATCTTTCTTTTTCTTTTTTTTTTTTTTAAAGATTTATATCATTTATTTATGCATACTAGAACTGGGGTGCAGGCCAGAGGTGCGGAGGGTGAGGATCCACCAGAGACAGAGTGGGTAGCAGAACAGGTGGCACTACTGAAATACACTGCTGAGGGAAGCAGCAGGGAGACAGGAGAGGCCTGCTGCACCATGTGGGAAGCTCCATGGCCGGGGATCAAACTCATGCTGCAGTGGCTGGCGATAGCTTGACAGTTCTGAGACTTCACCTCTGCGCCACCAGGGAGGCCCATCATCTAGTGCTTCTTAAAGACAATCTCTATAGATCAACAACTTTTCCCAATAAAACTGACAGAGTGATGATAAACATTGAAACATTTACTTCAGACCTTTACTCTAGGTGAAAAATTTCAGTTCCCACTAGCACTTACCATATTCTATTGTTGTTTACTAGCAATGTTTTCAGTCTTCTCAACAAAGGAAAACCATCCAGCTTCCTTATTTCATTGTCAGAAAAGTCAATAGCATCAAATTGGTCTAAGGTAGCACCTAGATTTTCAATGACAGGAATTTTATACCCTGCAAAATGGAGGGAAAAAGACCACACAAGTTAACATGATGACAAAGCACCTCAAAGTATTAGTGGTATTTCATGGTAACTTAACTCTAGGTTTTCATTTATTCATAAAGTATTTACCTAACAGCCCTGCCTCGCCAAACACCATGCAAGTTACTAGTTCCAGCTGCCATGAAGCTTCCAGCCTAGCAGTGGACATTAAAAAAGATGATGACAACAAGAATGATGAACATTGCCCAACAGTAATACTGGTAAATAGATTTACAAGAATTTTTACAAGGCACTTCACACTGTTCGAAGTGAGGCCCACAGCTAGTTAACTGCCGTAACAGGAACTTACACTGTAGGTTGCTTATGCTCAGTGTCTAAGCCCTGTCTTTACGTTGTGGACAACAGTTCTCAACTCCTTTTGCATTCCCACAGTCCAGTCTCACAGAACTCATCAGGATATCTTTGTAGTTACAAGGCAGTTCCCCCTTTCCTCACCTCCCCCAGTTCCAATCTAGAGTTGAAAGTCTATGGTTTATGCACGGTGATAAAACAACCTGTGAACAATTCACTCAAATACTCAGTGGTCTAACATGCCATAAACATTGTGTAAGGTACCAGGAGAAGAAATGAACCCAGCTAAATTTAAAATGCCCAATTCAGAGCTGTAAGGGCTACACGGAAGTAAGTGCTGTCTCCAAGTCAGTATTCTCCACTCTGGATGCACTTCTGACTTAACACTGCAGAGAGCAACCTGTACTGAGAACCAAAGAGGTCATTTCCTCTTGAATTGAAATTTTCTCTAAAAAACTACTATCAACAAAAATGAAAGCACTAAACTTTCCTAAGAATCAGCAAGAATCGAAGCAGAAAGCAGAGCCTGCAGAAGCCGTGTTTGTGGTACCTGTGCCCTTATGGGCGTAATCTCAGGCCATGATATCACCTTATCCCCAGAGAAGGTGCTTTTCACATCCTTCCTTAGACCATCTCGTGAAATGCTAACTGGATAGTTGCAGTCCCAGTTTCTTCTCAAACAACACTAAGATTGAAACAGCTCCAGATATCTGAATAGCTCCAAGAGCTTCCACACAGCGTACCTATCAGTATAAGCCTCGATGAAAGAGTTCACTCGTCAAAATGTTCTGATAAGACAAAAATACTGAACAAAATTAATAACGAAATACAGGGGGAATCAGTTGCTTTTGTTTCTGGAATTCGTTCCCTTTCTTTGAAATCAGAAACAATCACCACGCATCCTATCTATACTCAGCAACAACCAGCACGCATCCTATCTATACTCTCAGGAGGAACTGAAGGCATTTACTGAGCACCAACTACGCCCTGCAATAAGGTCCCGACCGTTAATAACTATTTTCTCGGCCCTCAAACGCTTTAGACTGGCAAACACAACAAACGAGGCCTAACAGAGGCCCAGGGGTAGGATCAGGGAGTAATTACGGCGGCCTCCGAGCGCCCGCAGAGGCCGGGGTAACAGAAGCCTCGGAATGGCCTAAGGGAATGGCCTCAACGGCAAGCCTCAGGCCGGGCGGCCGGGCGCGGCCGGGGGTGGCCGGGAGCGGGGCCCTAAATGCAGGCCCGCGGGCCAAACTCCAGCCCTCGGCGCACGCGGCGGGGCGCGGACCACGGGGCAGCGCGCGGAGGCCCGCGGGGCGCGCGCCCGCTCCCCCGCACTCACCGCGGAGGTCCAGCTCGCGGTCCCGTACGGCGTTGGTGTACTGCGCCGCCTGCTCGATCAGCTCCGCCGTCAGCTTCACCATCCTGCCGCCTCCCGCTCCCGGTGCCGCGGCGCGCCCACCGGCTCCCGCCTTCCAGACGTCCCGGCGTGCTCCGCGCCCGGCCGCAGGCAGCACTAATCGCAGCCCGCACAAGCGTGCGCCGTTCGACGTCCAGACAGAAGCAATCGAAGAGCCACGCCCCAGGCTCTTTTATCCTGTAGTCCAAGGGCGATGCACCTCCGGTTCTGCGTTCTTTTCTGGGCTGTGTCAGGGGTTGGAGGCCCCCTGATCCCGGACGTTTGCTTCCTCAAGTTAAGCAAAATGTGAAAGTATCTAAGTAAAACTTTTTCATGCGTCCGCGCACCTTGAAGTAAAGGGAAACTGTGACTGTGCTCCCTCCTCCCACGAGGGGCGGGCATACGTGGGAATCAGTGGCCGGTCCCCGACTTAAAGTTCCCGACCCTATCCTGGGCGTTGACCCCCGGGCTACAACGTGAGAACCTGGGCGGGAGTTATTTGCTCCAGCCAGCTGCCTGAGAAGGCTCTAAAAGACATATGATGCCGCACCGGACACATTCAGGTCTGTGGTTAGGTCTGTGGTCTCTAGACATTTAATATAAAACATTCTGGACGCTTATAACGCACCCTCGACTCTTAAATATTTACATTGAAGCATGACATGCAGAAAAATGCGCGAATCGGAAGTCTGCAACGTGATGAATGGCCAGAGAGAGCACGCCTGTATAGCGGCCATCCAAGTCCAGAAAAAGAACACCGTTCTGAAAACCTCCCTCACTCTCCAAAGGCACCCGCCCACTCAACTCCATAGATGAATTTCGCCTGATTTTGATATAAATAGAGTCATGTATACTTTTGTGCCTGGTTTCCTGACTCTATTATGTCTCGAAGCCATCCAGGTTGCGCACAGCAATGGTTTGATTACTTTCGCAGCTGTGTAGATTCTAGTGTGTATTTTATACCATAACTTATCCATTCTGCTGTTGATGGACTTCAGGGTTGTTTCCAGTCTGGGGGTATTCTGAATAATGCCGCTATGAATTTTCTTGTACAGGGATCTGATGCATGTGCTGGGATGTAGGGCATGATATCATCAATTAGTAATGGCTAGCAGTTATGCTAGGAGAATGAAATAATTTACATACTCTAGCTGTGCGCAAGGTTTCCATGGCTTCCAATCTCAGCCTAATTGATATCACCAGCCTATAATTTTAGCGATTCTGTCGGTACATGGTAGTATTCCGTTACAGCTTTGACTTGCTTTTCTATAGTAATTAATTGAGAACATCCTCATGTGTGGTTTGTCCATCCAGCATCTTTTATGAAGTTCTTACTCAACTCCCTTGCCCTCGTTTTTATATTGGGTTGTCTGCCTTTTACTGACTTGCAGTATTTCTTTATAGTATATTGTGGATAGGAGCATACTATGGTTTGTTTTTCCACCCTTTGTTGTTGGTTAAAACTGCTAAAATGGGGCGTCTCTGGTGGCGCAGCGGTTGAGCGCTGCGCTGTGGAGCTGTCGGCAGCAGCGACGCGAGTTCGCCTCCCGGCTGGGGAGATTCCCACATGGCATGGCAGACCTCTCCTGCCTCGCCCGCTGCTCCCCTCAGCAGTATATTTCTGATCTGCCTGTTCTGCTCCCCACTCTGTCTCTGGTGAACCTTCTTGCTGCCCCATGCCTCTGGCCGGTACCCCAGCTTAAATAAATAAAAAACAAAACAAAAAGCTGCTAATATACCAAAGATCTTGTTATGGACCCCCAAAGGGGTGGGTTCCCACTTTGCCCAGTGGAAGGTCTCCTGCTGGGTGTCACTGGAGCCAATTAAGGGAGATCGAGTTTGGAATAGCAGACCAGAAACTTTACTTATTGATCAAGAAATGGAGAAAGGAGAGCTCCTACTCTAATGTCACTTTCTCCCTGAGAAAAGATAAAGTCTCTTTTATAGGAAAAGCGGACTTAAAAAAATGCTTTTAAGGACAAACTTAGTAAGGTTCAATGTGCTTGGGAGAAGGGGCTGGCTGGACATAATCGGTTCATCTGGCAATATTTCACATGTGTCTTTGGTTGTTGACTCAGTTAGGTTGTTTCAGGAAGTCCTGGGATCCATCATTTTCTTTGACACTCTAATGAAGACTGCGGTTTTCATTCTGTTAAAGGTTAACTTGAAAGACACAACATATAAAGCCAAGCGGTGCTGTTATATTCCAAGAGCAAATCCTATCGTGGCCTCACCAGGTGACCATGACTTATGCAATTCACTGTAGCCCAGCATATTCCTTCCTGTTTACTGAGAACTTACTGAACTACCTGTTTCAATGGGCTTGAGAAAAGCAAGTTTCAATGTGTTTGGGAAGGGTTTGGGGGAAAGTGTGGTGACAAACTCAGAGCAGATATAGTGCCTTCATATACACCGTGGATACTGAAGAACACACATTGTGTCCGGTTTGGTCTAATGAAGATAGCCTATTCCCCAAATGACCAACCATAACCTAGGCTAAAAACCAAATCAAAAAGATAAGAAATATAACTGCTTCTACCATTTTGCCATCAAAGGAATTTTCAAATGATCAAATATAAAAAGAAGCATCAAAGGAAGAACTTCTTAGCTCAGGAGGCCCTATCAGTTGGAGGTATGTGTTGTGTCCCTCTTTGAAGGAACAATTTCACACTGGTCACGTAGCTCTAGGGCAGGTGTGGGCTTTCTAATGTTAAAAATATGAAAACAAAGGCCCACGATGGAGCCCTTCAGCCAGGCCTCCACTCATCATTAATACCTACTGCAGTTTCAATCTCTCCAAAAGTAAAACCCTAAACCAATCAATCTGGAGTTTCCTAATTGGTATGGGTGAGGTCATCTGCATAATAAAATCCCCCAACTTCCTCTGGGGTAAGGTGGCTTTGTTTGAAATCTTTTCTTTTGATAATAACCTTGTCCTGCCCTCTCTCTGTAATACCCTTCATTTTGTGCACACTCTTCAAGGCAGTATCTAGATGAGATGCTGTTTGATTCATGAATCATTCAGTAAAGCCAATTATATCTCTATATTTGTAGATTTTGTTTTTATAACACTGCTTATTTTTCACTCTTAATGGTGTTATTTGATGATCAGACATTTTTATGTTATTCAATGACTCTTTTCCTGTCAGGTAAGTGGGTGGTGGGTACATGTATGTGGCTTCTCTTGCCCCCAACATATTTTCCTTTGCTATCTCCTAGAGGTTTGTCTTACCTTTCACACTTAACTCTAAATCCACCTAGAATTGATGGTTGTTGAATGATTTATTGAAGTATGATATAGTAAAATGCAAACTGAACATATCCAAGCAATTGACATCCAGATCAAGAGCAAGATTGCCCATTCCAGAGTCCCAATACTCTGCAGTGCTACCTTTTTCGTAAATCAAGTGTCCAAATATGTGAGCATCTGCTTTTGACTACTTCTTCCGTTCCATAGATTTAGTTGCCTATTCGTGCACAATATCATATTGCCTTTAAATAATACATTTTATGGACTCACCCCCACCCAAGACTCCCCCCCTTTTTTTTGAGATTGTCTTGGTTATTCCTATCCTTTGAATTTTATCTTTTTACATTAAAATTTTTTAATATTATTTTGTCCTTTGACTTTTAAAATAAATTTTAGATTATCTTGTAGCTAAAGAAACCAAACTTTGATCTATGTCATATTGGTTTATATTGTATTGAACATGGTATAACCTTATATTTATTTAGATCTTTTTAAATTTCTCTTAGTGTTTGATAGTTTTTGTGTAGTGGTCTTATACATCTTTCACTAATTTTATTCTAGGCATTTGATAGTTTCTGATGCTTTTATAAACTATTTACAAATGCCATTTGCTAATCATTAGTTTCTGAAACATTGAGATAATTGGTTTAGTTGAAATACATTTGATAATCCCACTATATCCAGCAAGCTTTCCAAATTCAATTATTATTTTTTTGTGTAGTTTGCTGTAACGGTTCTTTTGGATTTTTGACGCATCTAAGTATGCTATCTGAGTAGGATGGTTTTATTTCTTCCTTTCCAATTCTATTTTTCATGTTTTGTGATGTTGAGCCAGCTGGCATCTTCAGCACAATGCTGAACAGTGGTGCCTGAGAATGTCCTTTAGCAGTCATCCCTTCATAGAAGGAAAAAAAACCTAAGCACGTAGTCAAAGTCAGTACCACCACAACAGAACAAATCAAAATCATGTATCACCAACAAGGCTGCAGTGTGAAGGACACAGCATCACTTCTGAGAGATGATAGCTGCAGCGGCGCATGACCTGAGTCCAAATATGAGGAAACCTCAGACAAATGCACTGAGAGGCAGGCTACAATGCAGCTGTGGGCTTTGAACAGTCATGAGAGTCAAGGAAAGACTGAAAAACTGTTTAAATGATTAAACAGATATGATGACTACAATGCAAAGTGTGATTCTAAAGGCAAAATGTGTGTGTGGGCCTCCCTCGTGGCTCAGCGGGTTAAGTCGCAGCACTCTGAAGCTATCCAGAGTAACTGCAGCACCAGTTCAATACCCGGCCAGGGAGTTTCCCACATGGCGCAGGCAGACCTCTCCTGTCTCGACCCTACACCCCTCAGCAGTGTATTTCAGTCAACCTGACTGTTCTGCTCCCCACTCTGTCTTTGGTGAATCCTCTTAACCCCCACACCTCTGGCCTACACCCCCGCTTGTATGCATAAATAAATAAACATTAAAAAAAAATAAAGGCAAAGTGTGATGGAAACAAAATCCTTTGCTAAGTATATCATTGGGAAAATTGGAAAAACTGTGATCCAATCATATAATTGGATGATAGTAAATATATCAATGTTTACTTCCTGACTCTGGAGGCTATATAGGAGAAAGGCCCTGTTCACAGGAAATACACTCAAAAGTATTGGGGGGGAGGGGGCTGGTAATAGGGTAACTTATTTTTAAAGTAACTTACTTTTCCTTTTAACTTATGTTTAAGTTGTTTAGAAAACATTTCTTTGTGTTGCACTTGCAGCTTTTCTGTAATTTTTGCTTTGTGATTGTTTCAAACTTCCAAAACTATCCAAACTTCACTTAATTCCATACACGACCACCAGGTGGAGTCTTTACACCAGACAGCTGGTTTTACTTGGTCTTTCTCTTACTGAGGTCACAGTTGACAGGAATAGGGGATACCCATACACGGCGGCTAGCTACGACTGAGAAGCAGAGCCAATCGCTTACTTAGGGGTTGGATCAGTACCAGTGTTATTTGGGAGATGTTGGTGGTCTTGTCATTTGTCCCATCAACTGGAGAGAGAGAAGAAGAGCGGGCACTGAGCAAAGCAAAAAAGGTCCAAGTGACATTTAATGCTGGCCCTAGGGCTCCCCAGGCCCAGTTGTCCCCCTCCCCTGAAATCCTAAGTCAACCCAGAAATTCCAAAACAATGCCCCCCATCCACTTGTATTTTTTCCTAACTCAGTTTCAGTTGGTGCATTTCCTTTATTTGCAAAGGATTTTTGACCTCACAGGGGCCGCTATCAAAACGCCACACAGCATGTAACCGACAGGTGCAGGGATTTCAGATGCTGCACAAAAGACAAATCTCTAGCTTAGTTAAAATGCTGCTGGTAGCTTTAGGTGGAGGACTTCCCCTGGACAGAGGTGAGAGGTGTCTCTATCCAGTCCCTCTATCCACCAAGGCTTTTGTGGCCTGAGGAAGGATGCTTTACCCTGAGATGCCCTGGGTTTGGAACACTGAGATCTTTGCTACATCATTTGCCAACATTCAAAGCAGACCTAGCACGTAATGAAGTGACAAAGCCATTTCACACCTTGGTCAGCACCCATGTTTAATTGCTGTGCTTCGGAAAGAAATACAGGGTCCTTTCCCGTGGGCTGTTAACTCTTTTATTAATTTAGGGTTAACATTGTATTTGCTTTGTTGATTTCATTTTCGGAGTTGTGGATTCAATAAAACAACAGCTGGGGTTCCCCCAGCTCACAGGGGACAAGGCAAATGTGTTACAGTCAAAGAGGAGCACAAGATGGAGAAGAACGAGCTGGAAAAATTTAAGGCAAATGTTACTCCCACATTAAAGGGAATCGATCAAGCTGATCTGTGCATTTCAATGAAAATATATGAAATATTTGTCAAAATAATTAACATCGGTAAAAATTAGAACATGTAGCTTATAAAATGCCCGCACAGGTTTGGCAGAAATCGATCCGACTGTGCCATTAGGCTCTGAATACACATAGATACAGGGGCAGCCACCCGCAGGGCAAGTCTCCGCAAGATCAGAGGCCAAAATGGGCTCTACAGGCAACTCCAGGAAGTGGGAAGCGAGCGGTGATGAACGATGCAGGGGGCTGACATCTGGCAAGAGGAATTGCTTGGTGATCAGGGTGCCTTTGGCTAGGTCCCGGAGATGCTTCCTGGGGCCCCTCCTCAAAAGGTTCTACATCAGGCAGAGGTGGCCATTTGCGTGCCGAGATGCTTGGAGACAGAGAGCAGTGACAAGGGACGCTCAGCTGCAGAGGGAGGCAGGCTCTTCCCATCTGGGCTTGGAAGCAGACTTTCTAAGTCGCTGCTGCAGTTGCGCAAGGAGCTGACTACGTAGAAATAGATGCGCCATCCCCAGTGGTCATACATTTTATGCCCCTAAATCTATTTTATTTACATTCTGACCAAACCATCCCCCAGACTGCTCTGTGGCAGGGAGGAGCAGGTGGGCTGCCTGGCCCTTCATCACACGTGGGGACGGGCTGGGCCCCAGTGGGCGAGATTTACTGCGGAGCTGAGCAGAGCACGGGAGAAGAGTGATGTGTTTTGCCAAGCCTCTTTCTGCTTTGGTCTAGAAGATTCAGTAAACTTATGGTCCCAGAAGCTGATCCGAAGCTGGCGCTGTGGAGTCCCGATCCTCATTTTGTTCCTGTTTGCAGTTTGCCAGAATGGAGCCAGCAAACAGAGTTTGAAAGGCTCTCACTGTTTTAAGGACACGGCCTTCAGACCCACCACCCACCAGGTTCGGGTGCCCGAGATGGTGCAGCAGGACCTCGCTCCTGGGGAGATAAAGCTGTCAGATGCAGGACGTCGTCCCGGAAACAGGCTCTGGCCTACAGTCTGGAGAGAGGCGGAAGGACGGGATGGACAGGAGGCCCCTGCCTCTGGGGGTGGCCGGGTACCTCTACCCGGCCAGGAGGCACGTGCGGCAGCAGAACTGAATGAAGAGCTTCCGTTCACACAGCCTGTTAGACTTCACCATCTCACAGAAGGTCTCGTCAGCTAGGACCCCGCCAGGGAAGAAAATGGGGGGAGAGGTCAGACTTCAGGGCCTGTTAAGACTGTTCCAGTCATTTATGTTGGGCCGGGCGGGGGACCCAGAGGACTGGGGGTGGTGGCCAGGGCAGGCCTCCCAGCCTCCCACCCCTGTGACATGTGGCATCCGAGGGTCCAGGCTGAATCTGGGGGGCCCAAGGGAGTTCAGGAAGGTGCCTGGGAGGGAAGCAGGAGGGGCTGGGAGAAGGCCCATGTGCTCCTATGCACCTGTCATCCTTCTGGACAGCTGTTCTGGTGGGGAACTTAGGAGGAAGATTCTGGGGGGAGGCAGGAAGGCAGGCCCAAAAGGAGCAGAAGCGAGGCTGCTGCTGGGGTCCAGGGGACACTCCAACCCGACAGGGTGGTGGGTCATCAAGGTGGAGGGAGAAGAAGAGCCCCAGGGCATTTAGAATGTGTTGGCATCGGACCCTGGAGACAGTGCAAGACAGCCTCACTGACCGGATCTGGGCGCACAAGCTGAGCAGGTGACTCCCCAGAGAGCCTCCTGGCCTGGCAGGGACAATGCTACCCGCCTAAACACATAACCGGACGCCAAGAAGGCCTCCTCGTGGTCCCCGCACGGACCCCGGGCTCTCTGCAGCCTTCGTGTCCTGCTGGGCAGGGCCAGTTCCAGCTCCGTGCCGGGGACCCTGGAGGTGGGCGCGCCCCTCTCCTGCTCCTCCCACAGCACGCCCGCTCACCAGGCCACCCAGCCAGAGTCCTCTGCCAACCCGGCCTCAAACTGGAACCCCAACTTAGTGTTTGGTCTCCCCTGAGTTCCTGCTTCCACAATCTGTCCGTGTCTCCTCATAGCCTAGAGCTGGTCACGAGGGCCTGTGCAGACTGCGTGAGGCTGGAACCCTCCAGGCCTCTGAGCTTGGAGCCTCTCCTGCTGTAAGTCACAGCACCCAGCCCCCTGGGGCTGATGGCCTGAGAGTGGGAACAGAACAAGAACTATCTTATTTTTAAGAGTCACTCAACAAACCCACCAGCAGAGCTGGGATGCCTCTCTGGTCACTGTGTGAGAAGCCTCAAGGAAAGGAGTGTGTGTGGGGGGGGGCAGTGAGGGGGTGGATAGAGAAGCCCTGAGAAGGCCAAGCAAGCACAGGCGGGGCTGGCATTCCTGCACTGTCTTTTCCTTTCCCATTTGGCCAGAGGCCGACTCCTCCCAGGGCAGCCCCGGGGGTTCCTCAGGAGTCCCTGGCACTGGCGGGCTCACCGTTGCTGCACGTGTGGTTGGTGATGCACGAGCTGCCCAGCTGCGTGAAGCCTGCCTTGCACCTGCTGCAGTTCCTGCTGGAGCCTTCGCAACTCAGGCAGTTCTCCTCGCACCTGCAGGAGACAGAGGCGTCCACTGTGTCAGGGAAGAGGCCCAAGCAAGCCCAGAGGCCTCCACCCCTCCGCGCCACACCACACCATGGTCGCCTGCAGAGAGGCTGCAACTCGGCCCCCCATGGCCTGAACTTGGTCTAGAGTCTGCTGGTCTGTCCTGTCTGACGGCACCGCTCCCTGTTAGGGCGGACATGGTCACGGCTGTTGGCAGGAGCGTGCCCACAGAGGATAGGCGCAGGTCCCTGAGATGCCCTGCGGGTCACCTGACCTCCTCCCGGGCCGTGGGCAGCCCCGAGCAGCGTCAGCACACCCTCCAGGGCAGCTTGCTGCAGCGCCAGCCGTGCACTTGGAACTCGGGCCAGGCTGTGCCCAGGGACATGACAAACCTGATTCTGGACCTGGGCTGGGGACAGCTACTCTCCACAGGCTGCACTTCAAGGTGATGCCACCTGGGGTGGTGGTAGTGGGGGGGGACGACCGTGTACCTTCGACACACTTTGTGGGGCAAGCCCGGCATCGCCTCGGGGTAGAAGCCCTCGTCACAGGCTGGCACACATTTCCAGTCCTGGAAGTGGAGGCTCGGGGCGCAGTGAATGCATTCCTCTCGGCTGGGCCCTGAGGGGTGCAGAAAAGCGGCAGAAGTCAGGGATCCCCTGTTCATCACCGTGCCCTGCCAGCTCACTGCCGCCACCATGGTTCCCAGGGGCCGCGCGCCTGTGCTGGGCGAGCATCACTCCGCCACTCGCCAGACGGGGATGTGGGGACGTGAGCCAGGCGCGCTCACCTCCCTGCTCGGGGCCACGGTCATGGCCCCGATTCCAAATGCTTCCTTCCAGCCCGGCCAGGCCCTCCTGCTAGAGCCAGCCATGCGTGGCTTGAAATGGGGCTGGAACCCAACTGAGATGAGCTGTGAGTGTAAAATTCATACACACTGGATTTTAAAGGCACAAATTAAAATAGCCCATGAATTTTACTATCTTGATTCCACGTTGAAATGATAATGCTGTTGACACATTGGGTTACATAAGATATGTGATAATCACCTTCACCTGTTTCTCAAGGACATTTGAAGTCTTTCTTTGTAAGCCCCTTCCCAAGAACGGGCTCCTATTGGAAGGAGTCCAGGTGCAAAATTCAGCATTCAAGTTAGTACAATCACAGAATGTACTAGGAGTCACTTTACAAATTGATCTTAAAATCAAAGTTACTGGCAAAAACGGATTTAGTTCTGCCTTCAACTGTATCCTCAGGTTCAAATGTTTAAATAGAAATAATTCACCAGATGGATCGCTATCTCCTTGGCGTTTCTCCTGGTAGCTGTAAAATGTTGCTTGACTCCCCAGCTCACCAGCAATTATATTTTTCACTATTTTAATCTTTCTTTTTAATTATCCGAACCATTTTGCCTTTATTTTCCCCCATCACATCCCCTCTTTCCCCTCTGACCCTTTCTTCTTTTCACTCTCCTCTTGACCTCACTATGTTTATTAGCGTCTGCTACTTTCTTTTTTTTTTTTAAAGACTCATTCATTTATGCATACAAGAACTGGGGTGTAGACCAGAGGTGTGGGGTGGTGAGAGGATTCACCAGAAACAGAGTGGGGAGCAGAACAGGTGGATATACTGAAATCCACTGCTGAGGGGAGCAGCGGGGAGACAGGAGAGGTCTGCTGTGCCATGTGGGAAGCTCCCTGGCCAGGGATCGAACTCGTGCCGCAGTGGCTGCGGATAGCTTCACAGTGCTGAGACTTAACCTGTTGCGCCACCAGGGAGGCCCCACATCTGCTACTTTAAGCATTTGGCTTTATTCAGTTGTCTATTAGGTAAATATCCAATATTTGTTCTTGTCAATCTGACTTGCTTTATTACATACCATCCCCTAGATCACTTTCCATAATAAAAACAGTACTTTAAATACGTTGGGTTAAATAAGATGTGTTGATGGTTTTTACCTGTTTCTCCAGGAAATTTAAAATCACATCATGGGTCCCACTTGGCGTGTATGTCCTATTTCCACTGGACAGAACATGGGTGAGATGATGGGGGAAGGGAAGGGAGAGTTTTGGGGGAACGATGTGCACTGATATTTGGTGGGGAGGGCGACCAGGACATTTTCAACGACAGAGAAGAAGTGACTCGGGGCTTCCAAAGGGTCAGAGGCGCTGATTGAAGGACCAAGAGCGAGTGAGAAGAGCCAACAGTGAAATCAGGAGGCTCATCAGCTCGGCAGACCCTGGCTGGGAATGAAGACCCCCAGGCTGGCGGGCTGCCCAACGCTCTCTCATTCATTCCAACAACAAGTCAGAGCTGGGTGTCCACTCTGTGCCGAATGTCCCCTAGGGCACCTGGTGGGGTGTCAGAGAGAGGCGGCGGGGTAGCCAGGGCTGGTCCCACGGAGTGCTGCACCCAGGGCAGAAGCGGTGTCGCCCGCTTACGGTAAAGGTCTCTTGTTCAAGTCCTTCCTCCCACTGCCATTTGGTCGTGGGCTTCGATGCAGCCCTGGCAGCTAAGGCAGTGATATGTGGTGCTTTTCCTAGAGTAACTCCAGGCCTAAGAAGGGTTTCTCCACCACGTCCAGGGAAGACGAGGGTCTGTGGGGATGGGGCTGCCATCACACCTCTGGCAACTTTATGGCTAGAAGGGAGTGCAGAGTTCACCAGGATTGTGCACAAAAGTGTGAGCACGAGAGGGTGACTGGGGCTCTGTAGGGACGGCACCCTTCCTGCCCAAGTGTGCACCCTCTTGTGCTGAGACACAGAAGAAAAGCCGCCAAATGAGTAGGATTCTGTCTGGTTTATGTCATTCCGGATGAAACGTAGCTCTTGTGCTTCAGCGGAGGTCCTGTTCCTCCTCCTCCACTCCTCCTTTATGTTGGTGGCTGAGCCCCTGGAAGGTTCTGGAAGCTGTACCCCTGTGGCCCTTCCCTGCTGAGCCCTGCTCCCCAGGCTGTTCTGCCTCAACCACAGTAGGGCCCTCAGTGCCTGAGGAGGGTTAAGGGGGAGAAAACACTCACTCCAGTTTGTACTTAGCTTAATGCTAAGTACCACCGTATCAAATGCTAAATGCTAAACCCATGCACTGAGCTTAAATGCTAGAGAAAACATTAAATTGGGAAGATTGAAAAGTTCTGGGAATGGGAGGTGGTGATGGCCACACAGCTGTGTGATGTCTTAATGCCTCTGAAGTGTACCCTTCACAACAGTTAAGGTGGTAAATTTTAGGTTACGGACATCTTACCATGATGAAAGAAGCTGATGAAACACAAATTTCCTACACAAACTATTTTCACAGTTACTAAAAACTATGAAGTTTATAATTCCAAGTCTCTCAAGGAGTCCATTAAGTCACCAGCTTTTACAAGCTTCAAGCACTTTAAAAGTACCCACAGATCCTAGTTACAATAGCTGAATGGCCGTGCTGAGGGGGGAGTCGCTCGTCACCGGAGGGGTACAGTGAGAAGGCAGGAGGGGCGGCAGAAGGGCACCAAGACGTGAGCCGCTTGCCTTTCTCCTGCAGTCTCTCTTCGGGACACAGCGGGTTTTAATTGCTATTTCACATCATGGTCTGGGGCAGGGGTCTGGTACCCCTCAAAGGCGCCAGGGCCCTGCCCCGAGACTTGGCACATGCACACCACACTGGCTGCCAGTCACTGACCGGTGCACTGTGCCCCAGCTGCGGATGAGTAAGTCTAGCCAGGCACCTCCTGTCCCGAGGGTCCCCTGCACCAACTCCTAGGGAGGGTCACCCTCCATGTCAGGACACACTGAGGGGATACTCAGACTGGAGCTAGGCAGAGGTTTGTCCCCATTGAGATTCCACGTGCCTGGGGGCACCAGTGGCCTGGTGTGAGGACAAATGCAAGCATGCCAACTCTCCCTAAGACCCTGCCCGGTCCCCTGCACAGTGCAGGGCAGTGGCGATCTCTGCTGGCAGCAGGGAGGCGAAGGCCAGGCAGGCCTGGGGCCCCCGGATCCCAGCACTGACCCACACCCGACATGTAGCAAGAAGCCTCGCGGACAGGCAGGGCAGGGAAGAGAGGCCCTTCTCCCAGCAGCTGCCGTGGGTGGGTGCCCACATCCCAGGAGCTTAAAAAGAACCCTGTCAGGAGGGGATGGGGAGGTGGGTGAACTTCAGACAGCCTTAGATCGCTGAATTACATGCCAAAGTGATGGGGAGTCAGGAGATGGAGAACAGAGAACTGATAAGGACTATAAAGTAGTTTGCCAGCAGGAAGTCTGGGGATGCGGAGAGAGAAAAGTAAATTAAAGTATTGAAATCAGAAGTGTTATAAAACCACACACCTGAATTTTATGGATTCAAGTGACTATGAAATTTAAATAAGTGTCGTCAGTGACGCTCCTTGATCAACCTGGGCCAAGCTAAACGAGTCAAGGAAACAAAGAATAAAGCGACAGACAGAAAGGCAAGGGCAAGCTGTGGGAGAAACCGTTACTGCCTGAGGCTGGGAGCGCTTCCAAACTGTGAGACCCCCCCTCTTTCTTTGGGGGTCCCAGGAAGGCACAGCTCTCGCGGGCTTCAAGAACCTGGTCTTGCCACAGTCCTGCTCTCCCTGGTATGTCCCCTCCTGGAAGCAGATGATGCCCACGTAGGACTTGCGCAGCCACACCAGGATTGTGCCCGCCCTGCTGCATTTCCCAGGACCCGTATTACGGAAATGGTGATTTTGCAGAGATTCAAACATAAACAAGGATGAAAGCTCTGGGGTCAGGAAGCAGCGTCCAGAAGAGAAGACTTAACCCCAAGCAGATCTGAGCCCACAAACTCATAATGCATTTCAGCATTCTTGTGCAAATAGCTGCAACATGAAAAACCAATAAAAATGAATGGATTCTCTGCTTTTCTGCATAAAAACTGTGCCTGGAAGACATCTGCGCTATCATCTTTGTGGGGAATTATAATACACATAAAATTGTTTATAGAAGTCTTTACCTCTTTGAATCAAATGTTCAGCGTAAGTGAGGATAGGTACAAGGAACGAAGGCTGTGTTTTAAAAAGCCTCCCTCCCATCAGCACCGGAATGCGCCCTCCTCTCTCCTCTGGATCTTTACGACATTGTACCCGAGCCGGTGCCAATCTCAGCGACGGCTGAGCTCCCAGGCAAGACAGCTGACAGTGAGCACCCTTTACAGCCTGGCTGGCTTCTAATGCCAGGAATCCCAGGATGTTTATTCAAAGCAGGCCCTTGTGGATTTTTTCCCCACTAACAAAAAATGTAAAAATACATATAATCTAGCATTTACCATATCAACCATTTTTAAGCGGATAGCTAAGGGGCATGAAGGACATTCACACTGTGGAGCTACCATCACCAGCATCCACCCATCCCCAACTTCATCTTCTAAGCGGAAACTTCAGATCCAAAAACAGAGTCCCCAGTCGCGCACTGCTTCCGGGAAGACCCTCGTCTCGTCTTAATGCTGCAACACACACACGAGTCCCTGAAGTTCCAGGATTTTCTGGTTTGAAGATAGTTAGACTCTCCACTGGGGTAACCCAGATTGCGACATGCTGGCATAATGAAATCAGCGCCTCTGCGGGGAGGAACTCACCCACGCAGGTCTGGCAGGTGGGGTGGCATTCCCCACATTTGATCTGCTCGGAATCAAAGTAGGTGCCCGGTTCACAGTCTGGAATGCAGCTGCCCCTCGCAAGGCTGTTGAAAAGATAAAAAAGGCGGGTTTTCATGTCCTTTCCAAATTCTTATTAAATTACGATTTGCCCCCAAACGCCTTTCATAAGAGGAAGTGAAAATTGCTAAAGACACAGCGCTTTGTGTCACTTTAGGTTCCCAGCTGATGAAAGCAGGGGAAGTTGTCCTGAAGCCAGCTGGAGACTGGGCAGAAGGGACACCGGGCCTGGAGCCAGGGGCCCCGTCCTCGCCTCTCTCCTGGACTGTGAGATTGGCATCAATCTAGCCCCCAGGAGAACAGGTCTCGCAGGTGCTGATACCCTTGGGGGCCGACTGGCTAGGTCTTGTCGGGTCCTTGAAGTTACTATTGCAGCAAAGCTGATTCTGAAACTCAGATCTGTTCCCACCTCTCCCTTGCTGGAACCTTCTACGCTTCCCAATGAACTGGCAGTAAAATCCACTCCAGGGACCCAGCAGGTTCTGCCTGGTGTGGCTCCTGCCTCTTCCTGCTCAGGGAGGTCTCAGAGTTCAGGGGTTCTAATTGCCACACCTCCAACTCCTCTACTGTCAACTGAGTCAAGCCTGGCTCCCACCTCGTGGGGTCGCTTTGAGGACTAAATGAGCAAATACACTTACAAGGCTGGAAAGTGTGTGGCACACAGTAGTGTGCGCACAAGTCAGTGACTACATTGTGTCTGATGCACAGGTCGAACCGGCGCGCCAGGGTGTCTGTGAGGTCCAGAGACTCCAATTTTGGGGAGATGGTGCTGGGGCTGAGCGCTACCCTGTATCCGGGCAAATGCCCACGTCACTGTGACTGGCAGTTAAATCAAGTCTTTAATAACTGCCATTCCCAAGAACCCCTCCTGCATTTATCCCCCTAAAGAGATGGATGGCGGGAGACAGCGGCTCGGCGGCTCTCACTGCTTAATCGTGACAGCCATGATTTGGAGCCACAGCTTAAGAGGATATTGGGCAATAAAAGGAAGCTTTCTGTGGATTATGGCCGACGGTGTTTTCAGAGTTTGCGTGCCTCTCCCTGCTTGTCAGGGCCGGAACCCCTGCTTCTGTTTGTGACGCTACTGCCTGAGAGGTATTTTCTCCCCGTGACACACCATTCCTGACCTGAACATGTGTTCCCCTCACCCCCAGGGGACCCGGGATCAGCAGGAAGCAGAGACCAGGGAGTCCCCGGGACTCCCCTGCACGTGTCCCTGGGAATCAAGTTCCAAGTTGCAATTAGGTAGCAACCATGGAGCCCCCCACCCCCACCTTCAGTGGCCAGCCTGGGGTCTGGGAGCCCGGTGGGACCTGCCATCACAGCCAGCCTCTCCCAGGTCCCCAGCAGAAGGGCTGTCTCTGTCACTTCCCCCCTCAAGCCGTCTTTTCCCTTCTGGGGACCTCCTTCCGTCCCCACCTATGGCATCGTGTCACTCTTAATCCTTTCTTGTCCAGCTAGCAGGTTTAAATGACCACAGATACAACTCCTCACTTTGGGGGTTCTGCTTCCCTTTCTTGTCCCCAGGACCCCCCAAACTTGGGCGGGGGGCCCTTCCATCTTCCATACCCTGATCTAAGAAAGATGCAGGCTAAGGAAACTGTTAAGGCAGCAGCACTCTGCTTCCTAGGGAAAGTGTGTCCCCTGTGAGTAAAATGTTAATAACAATATCTACTTCCTGGATTGCTGGGAAGAGTAAATGAGGCATTTACTCTTCATTTCTGTGGATTATGGCTGACGATGTTTTCAGAGTCTGCATGCCTCTCCCTGCTTGTCAGGGCCGGAACTCCTGCTTCTGTTTGTGACGCCACTGCCTGAGAGGTATTTTCTCCTGGTGACACACCATTCCTGACCTGAACATGTGTTCCCCTCACCCCCAGGGGGTCCTGGGGGCCCTGGGGGTGAGAGCACCCAGCATAAGACTGCCCTTTAACTTTTTCCCCTGCCCTCCCTATTTCCAAAAGAACCCAACCCTAGTGGTGAACTCCAGCCCCAGCAGCATTTGGGTGGGATGGCATGGGGGGCGGGAGGAGTTTCCAGTGAGACCCTGCAAAGGCTGCTCCCCCCAGGATCAGTAGCAGCCTGCCCACCTGGGAGCCTGGTAGAGATGCAGGCTCGGGGGTGCTGGATGAGAATTTGCACTGTAACAAGGGCCCGGGAATGTGCCTTGCACGTTTTGGGGTGTGAAAAACTGCTCTTGTCGACCCTCTGCTTTCCTCCTTGACAGGCAGACTCTAGATTTAGTCCCTGGGGTGATCACAATGAAATTTTGAACAGGATATTTTCTAAGCTTCCAGAGAGTAATGCAGAGGAATAAGCAATGTATATTTAATTGCATTAAATGCAGTTTGGTTGCATTAAGCAGGCTAAACAGACATTTCCAAATATTCCAAATGAAAATCATGAACCAGTAAAATGTGTTTAACGGTGACTCTTGCTGAGTTTGGTGGAAGAGGGAGAGCCAGGAATCTGAGCAGAAGTCACAGATAATAGGTTCCCACATGGGAAAGGAGAAACAAGAACAGGGGAGATGGGGGGCACAGTGATGGAGAGAGAGGAGGATGGGCTTCTTGGGGTCTTGTCCCCTTGCCCTCACTAGGAGGGAAACCAGAGTAAATGGGGTTACTGGTGCCTAAAAAGGGCTCCCCTAGAGCTCCTCGCCCTCCCAGCAGCCAGCTCTTTACATGCTAGGACCAACGCTGCTTTTACCAATTCTCCAAATACTGCACAAAATGGAGAGATTTGACCCATCCTTGAACTTCCTATCTTAAACACCAATCTGTACCCGGAAACATGAATTCAACAGACTCAGAATCTGCACTCTGAAAGGCTTTGGGCTTCTGAAGTTTTAGCTTCTGGAAAAAGTCACAAAAACTTGGGAAGCAGCGATAGACACAGGGGTCTGCAGAAACAGCCATCTCCGGGCGTGCGGGGAGAGATTACCTGAATCCTTCTTTACACACGGTGCATTTCTCGGGTTCGTCGACGCACTTTTTACAGCTCGGGTGGCATTTAAGGCAATTTTTCTGACCTGGAGAATCAGACAAGAAAAAGAGCAGCAGAAGTATGGGAGCGAATCCAATCTGGGTGGAGAGAGACTCGGGTTCGCAGGGCGGGGAGGATGGACCCAGCCAGTGTCACCTCCAGGATGGGTGGCGCGCTAAGAGGACAGCCAGAGGCCACGTGGAGCCTGGGGGCCCCGATGTCCATCACAGGTCTCTCACCTCTCTTTCTGGACTAAGTTAAAGTCCTCAAACAACCCGGAGCTTTGGAGGTGGGTCCCTTCTGAGGAGGCGCGCTCTGGTTCTGCCTATTTTAACAGGGACCGAAGCCAGCTCCTGTCTCAGGTGCATTTAATCAGATGCATGTCTTTATAAACATAAGGGGGTAGAGTCTGGGGATGTGTCTGCGCTCCCCCTAACAGCTTCACAAGGTCTTCATGGAAGACTTGGCACTTATATCACTGACCCGGAACCATCATTTCCCCACTTTGCCCTGCTTGCCCTTGCTCTATCCCGTTTATCTTTTTTTTTCCAGACAAAACCAGAAAATTCGGCAAAAACAGCTGAAACTAAGACAGAGGTGGCAGTAAGACACAACCTCGTTAGCGCAGTAAAGCACGCCTACCAGCTGCAGGACAGACCCAGTGAGGACCAAGCTTGGAAGAAAAAGGGACGTGGATGCAGTTCCTGGAAAATCCTGCTGATTTCTCTGAAATTCTGCTGATGCAGACCCGATAACCTCTCCTTCCTTAGTACTCCCCCATTTAAGTCCCTACTCCCGCGCCCCAAGTCCAGGAGATGGTTTTTGACAAGATTCACCATGTTCTGAGGTTTGCTGGCTCCTGATCAAATTTGGTTTCCTTTAACCAACTCTTGTCTCTTGAGTTTTGGCTTATGAGTGGTAGAGAAGCCAGACCCCAAACTCTAGAAACATCTATGGACACTGACAATGAATCTATGACACCTGTCTTACCTCATGGGGGAATTCTAGGTGACACTGGTCCCAGCTGTATTTTAAGTTACCATCTGGGTCACTCATTCTAGCACCTCACCAACCTCACCTGGGCCTGGAAGCTAAGGGTTGCTTGCTACACCTCTGGGCCTCCTTCTCAGGGCCCCTGGGTGGCATTAAACATAACAGTAGGTGCTCGGTCAAGATGTGTGGGTGACCAAGGGTAGTTGATTTTTGCATTGGGAAATAGAACCCTAATTTCAGCTCAGCAGGTCTGGCTAGCAACTGACCCAGTTTCCACCACGAAGGAGGAGCTGAACCCCCGGACGCCCATTCAGTGCTACAGAGAGGTCCACGGCGCAGTCTTTCCTGCAGGAGAAACTGCAGGGCACAGCCCCCTCCCCCCGCCACCTTGGCCTTCCGCTTCTGAAGCCTGCCTTTATCAGACTGAGCCTGAGATCAGCTGGTCTCCATCACCCCATCTGTCTTCGACAATGGACACTGACTTACAGATGGGCAACCGGGGGTGTAGGCCCACGTCACTGAACTGTTCTGTTCAGGTATGTCTGGGGACCACTATTAATACAGGAGGTCGGAGGTCTGAGGACCCTGATTCTACCACCTCGCCCTCCCACCCCGCTAAGGGTCCTTTCTCAGAATGACACAGTAGGAAGGGAAGCAGAGGCCGGGGTAATTCTCCCAGCAGAGGGAATCCCAGGCCAGAGAGGGGCCGCCTGGTCACGCCTATGCCTGTGGACTTGCACTTACTTTCATCAGCATAAAATCCAGCGGGACAGAGCGTCACGCAGGTGTTCATCTCCTGGTGGTGATAAAACCCACGGCGGCAGGAGAGGCACTGGGTCGGGCTCTTGCCCAAGCAGGTCTCACATCCCTTGTGGCACCGGCGACAGCGTCTCGCTGCTGAGTCCCCAAAGTAGCCCAAGGGGCACACACTCACGCACTTCCTGTGGGGGCAGGAACAGGAGAGGTCTTTGCAGGTCAACAACCCCAAAGAAGCACCCCTCATCACCCCTGCCTCCCTCAGGTTAAGGCAGGGCAGCTGTGGTTAAAGCTCTGATGCCCACTGTGTGGTGAGCAAGGCCGAGAGGTCCCTAAGAGCAAAGGAGAGAGACGGGGACTCGAGTAAGCGCTGGGAATCCTTTCCCGGGCAGAGCTGCCGCAGGGGAGCTTCAGGTGTCACCGTGATGACTGACCCTTGGGGTTAGGGGCACTGCTGACCCCTCCCAGCTGAAAATCCCTCCGTGCCCTGCAGTTCCTGCGTGTGCAGATTCTACCAACCGAAACTGTGAATAGCGGAATCTGTGAACGTGGAACCCGTGGATAGAAAACTATCTGTGAGTAAGTGGGCCCGTGCTGTTTAGGGGCCAACTGCACTTGACTTTTGGAACTTTCAGCCCCAGCGAATTGCACCACTGGCGCCGGGGGGAGCGAGTACCGTGGGCAGTGAGCAAAGTCAGCAAAGCACTGCCTCTGCACAGAGCAAGGTGGGCGCGCTGCCCGTGGACCCGAGGACGCCGAGAGTGCACCTGCACCCCTGCTCTCCTAGCACCACTGCACCCCTGCTTGGGGCCTGGGGGGGCTGTGCTCCCCAGGCATGGTTGACAATGCTGATTTGCAGAACATAATTGGCCCCTAAAATGACATTTGTCCACAGTTCCCAAAAGTGGCATTCACTGTTGTTGAACAGAAGAGACAGAACCGTGTCCAAGCAGATGCTGCAAAGCCACAGCTCCTACATCTCAGTCACAGACACGACAACACAAAGCAATGGACCTCGATGTGATTTTGGTGGTGGCAGGTGGCGGGCAGCGCAGGGGAGGTAACGGTGATTGCCAAGTGGTGGAGGGGTCTAAGAAGGAAGCTGCAGGACATGCAGACGGACGCCCCAGCCCGTTACCTGCTGGTCTTGACGCTCCCCAGGCTGAAGTGGACACAGTTGAAGCACTGGTCTGCATTGGGACCATCACAGCCTTTGTCGCCACACTCGGGATGGCACGCGCCTTGAAGAAATAAGCATTTCCTTTCACCTACAGAGACACTTTCTCCACCAGCCCCAGCCCCCTATGGCCCTGTGTCAGGCTACAGTGGCCTGGTAGGGTCAGGAGAAGGTTCCCTGGGAGTCAGATGCAGGGCTGCAGCCCCCAGCCCCCTGGGAATCTGGCCACAGGTGAGGTCCAGCTTGGCTGGACCCAGGGTCAGAGGTCTGAGGGGCCAGCAGTATGGGTCGGGGTCGGGGCCGGTGACGGGAAAGGCAGTTTGAGATACTAAGGAGAGTCTGGATGGAGGGAGGGCAGGTGATGACCTGGTTCCGTGTATTCCCCTTGTCAGAAAAAAATAAAAGACAAAACTTGAGAGCTGACCATAGACCTGCACATAGCGGCGTGGGGGGCTAAGGGGATGGGGGACTGGGCGGGTGGGAGAGGAGTCCAAACGGGAGGGACAAGCACAGGGGCTGTGGTGGTGGAGAATGACGGGGCCCCCACCGTAGGGGGGAAATCAAACACTATCCCCAAGTGAACAAAGATGGAAGAAAATAAGTAAGTTAACAATAAAACATAACCTGTAAGGTTTTGGTTGCTGAGGGCGGGGAGTGAGTTAGAAGGACAGAGAGGTGATGTGCTGGCCAGCAGCATTTTGTGGGGCACACAGGAAAGACAGAAGGCCCCATTCTCTGTTGCCACAATAGGGCTTTGCTGAGGTGTACAAAGCCCTCTTCATCCATCTCTAAAGGCGCCCCAGACCGTCCCAGTGCTAGGCCCGGCTTATTTTGCTTTCCTCCCTGAAGGCTGACTGTTGTTATTTCCAAAGTTTTTGTTGTGGGACCACTGTGAACCCCTCTCAAAGCCCTGTTCACCCTGGTAACCGCAGGGGCATCTCCGGCTGGGGTGGGACATCACTGGACACCTGGCTGAAGCTCCTCATGAGCAACACCGCAACACACCTTCCCCAGCTCCGGCCGTTCGGCCACTTTATTATGATTATATTTTTAAGATTTAAAAAAAAATTTTAAAAGATGTATTTATTTATGCATACTAGCTGGGGTGCAGGCCAGAGGTGTGGGGGAGTGGCGAGAGGATTCACCAGAGACAGATTGGGGAGCAGAACAGGCAGATCGACTGAAACACACTGCTGAGGGGAGCAGCAGGCGAGGCAGGAGAGGTCTGCTGCGCCATGTGGGAAGCTCCCTGGCCGGGATCGAACTCAGGCTGCAGTGGCTGCGGACAGCTTCATAGTGCTGAGATTTAACCTGCTGTGCCACCAGGAAGGCCCTATTTTTAAGATTCAATGGTTTATTTTCTTATGTCTTTGTTCATTTTTGGACAGCATTTGATTTCTACCCTCTGGTCTAGTCCCATAGTTCTCCCACAACTGGGGCGCCCGTGACCCATCTCCACAGCCCCTGAGCTCTTCCCTCCCTGTTTGGCCCCCTCTCCCTGCCCTCCCCTGCTACACATAGGTCTATGGCCACCTTGCAAGTTTAGTCTCCTTTTTTTTTTTTTTTACTGACACTTTGTTTAGTTTCTCTATATTCCAAATACAAGTGAAACATCTGATATTTATCTTTTTTCTCCTGACTTTTATTTTGCTTAGCATAATCCTTTCCAGCTTTGATCCACGTTTTGGTATTTGAGCATCAATTCTCACTTGCTTTGATTCTTGTCTACCTCACCCCAGGCCATTTATGGGGCTCTCCTTTACTATGCCCTGTTGTTTTACATTAACTGCCCACAGTATTGCCAACACAGCAGCCACTGGGCACGGGCCTTCCCAACCCGCCCAGCAGCTGTGGCCTAACTGTCCTAGGGCCCTCCATCTTTCCCTGCAGCAACTTCTCCTCAAGGCCCAGAAAAGTAAGTGGTGAGTCTATCTCATCTGACAAAGCAAACAATTTCCTCGGTCTTAAGGAGATTTGAGTGGATGGAAAGGATTCCAGACAGGGGAGGGGGATGCTCCCCTTGGGCAGGATTTGGGCTAGAGTGTTCACTGCTAAATTCCCAGCACCTACAAAGGCGCTGAGCATAGAGCTGGCGCTGCATAAACAATTGGAGAAAGCAGCTGAAGTCCAGACAGGTGGCTGAAGATGACAAACCGGAGAGAGGAAACTGAGGAAAAAACGCAGGTGTCCTCACCATCTACAAACAGAATGTTCCAGGACAGAATGTCCCAGGACAGAAATCGCCTAGGGGAAGGGTCTGGAGCTTGGTTTTCAGCTGCTGGTCCGTGTGTAGATTTTATCCCAAGCTCCAAAGAGAATTGTCCCCTCTCTGCTGAGGCCTCTCTGTGGTAGAGAGGTAGTCAGTCACCCTGAGGGGCGCCCCATACAAGCCTGGAGTGCACCCAATAGCAAGGGCAGCAGAACCCCAGCAGGGAGGGCAACTAGGTACCTGGCACCATGGAGGCCTGACAGGTAGAAAGCTCAGAAAGGGACTTTCCAGACCAAGATGCTGAGAGACAGGTCCCTTCCTCAGTGTGATTCTCAACTTGTCTCAAGAGACCCAGCATTAGATTCATTTCTTCCATGAATCTGAATTAAATCCACTTGCCTGGCTGTCTTGTCCCTGTAACTCCAGCCCTAGGGACAGCTGGGTTTTTAGCTGTAGCTGACCTCAGTCTCTGGGCGAGTCATGTTATTCCTGCTGCCACCAGCACTTCAGCCTGCTTTTCCTCTCTCAATTAGCGTGAAAGTTCCTCAAAGACCCACTACCTTCCTGGGTCACTTCCCAAGGTTCCAAATACAAAGGCAGCCAGATTCCCAGGCTGGCTGGCAGCCGAGCCGCTACAGGCGTTAAATCAACACAGGCTTCTTGGAAAGCTCGACTTTAAATCCTTTGTGGAGCAAGCCCAGGATAAAAAATATATCCATAAACAGACAAACAAATGCTACAAAGCAACTCAGGAGCTCCCAGTGGCCTTTGCTCAGGAGTATCTGAAGGAACAGGAGGGCTCAGTGTCACATCTCTCCCACATTCACAGCTGAGAAGCGGGCCTGGAACCCGTGTCCACTGCTGGGCCTGCGGTGGGTGCAAGGGTGCGGTGCTGGCCTTGGGCAGCCTCCCTCCTGCAGGTCTCAGCTCTGTCTTGAAGGCCTGAGAGCTGGCCAAGTTGCTTTTGGCTCCCTGGCCTCTGTCCTCTGAACACCTCTTTCAGATGTCCGGTGAGTGTGCACCTGCCTGATCCGGACCTGGCAGTGCTGACTGACTGGCCAGGTGACTGTGAAGCAGCTCCCCTCGCCTGTCCAGCTGTCCTGTACAATGTCTCCAGGCAGAGGCCCACCCCGCGTGGATGGCCAGTTGGTCCCGGCTGCCCTCAGCACACCCATCTTCCTCTGCCTCTCCCCTGAAGCCCAGGCTTCCTCTCCCAACCTTCCTGTCCTCCCCTTCCTGCTGGGAAAGCAGCATGTCCTCCCCATGCCCTGCTGGCTCACTCAAGGAGTCACCCCAGGACCTGTCCAGTCTGCCTCAGGTATGTGTGGTGGGGGGCAGTGTGAGGCCTGCTCCTCAACCAAACATCGAGGGGAGGCCCTGGGCAGCCTCATGGCTGTGCTCGGGGCTCTGCAGCAGCGGCTGGCTCTGTGGGGGCAGCACCCAACTATCATCCTGGTTCCCCTCCCTCAGTGCCTCCGCCCCTGCCTTTCCCTGGACCCTCAGTGGGCCACTGCTGGCCCTCCTTCCTGCTGGGCCCCCCAGCCTTCCTGATATGCCAGGCCCCATATCCAGT
>PVIJ01006270.1:0-93968 GCA_004024925.1 Scalopus aquaticus | reverse complement strand
TGAAACCATTCGATATTTTTCTTTTTCTTTCTGGCTTATTTCACTGAGTATGATTCCCTCTAATTCCATCCATGTTGTTGCCTGTATTTTTAATGTGTGCCATCCTCACAGATGTGAGGTGGTATCTCATAGTGGTTTTGATTTGCATTTCCTTGATTATAAGTGATGATGAGCATTTTTTCATGTATCTGTTGGCCATTTGCTTTTCTTCTTTGGAGAAGTGCCCTTTTTGCACTTTTTTTTTTTTTTTTGTATGTTCATTGCGGCACTGTTCACAATAGCAAAAGTATGGAAGCAACCCAGATGTCCAAAAATAGATGACTGTATCAAGAAGATGTGGTACATATACACAATGGAATACTATTCAGCATTCAAAGAAGATAAACACATGCAATTTGCAGCGACATGGATGGAATTAGAGGGGATCATACTCAGCATAACAAGCCAGAAAGAAAGAGAAAAATACCAAATGGTTTCACTTATAACAGGACTACAGGGAAACCAAATAGGAGAGACACTTGGTGGGGGGGAAGGGGGAGGATAAGGGCACAAAATGGAGTAGAAAAGAACACAAGGGACCATGGAAATGGATCACGGGTGAATTGGTGGTGGGTTACCCAAGGGGAATACAAAATGTAAAAGATATAAATAACAATAAAAATATATATTAGAAAAAAAAAGAATGGAAAAGAGAAATGATTTCTCCTCTTATTCTTCTATTCAGTACCTTAATGGAACTCTTAATCTGTGCAAGAAGGCAAGAAAAAGAAATAAATGGATACTGATTGTAAAGGAGTGAATAAAATTCCCTCTATTCACATACAACAAGATTGTCTACAAAGAAAGTCTGAAAGAATCTATTAAAAAGCTCCTAGTACCAAAAAGTGGATTTAGCTATGTCATAATATCTAAGGTCAACCAAAATTCAAGTGACTATGCAAAAGCAGTGATTAATTGGAAATTGAAGTGGAAAAATGGTATTGATAGAATAGTATGAGATCTATCAAAATATGAGCTATATCTGTATGCTTAAAATTACAAATGAAATATTGTGAAAAACAAAATAAGATTTTTATAAATGGAGAGAACACTGTCTTCATGAATTGGAAGAAAGAATGTTAAATTACTAATTATTCCCCACTAATGTATACATTCATCAAAATTTCCAGTCAGATTCCTCAAAGATATTTTGTTAGTATCAAGCAGATTCTAAAGTTTATATGAAAAGATAAAGAACTAAAATAACCAAAATAAATTTGAAGAAGAACAAGATCCGAAGAACTGTATATACAGTTAAGAATTATTATTAAGCTGCAGTAGTTAAGACAGTTATATTACTGAAGGGATAAATTCAGATAAATGGACAAGAACAGTAAACACAGCTAGACCCACATATCTTGTATCAGCTAAGTGTTGAAAATATTGCTAAGACAAAGAATAGTCTTTTAAACAAATACTGCTGGAACAGTTGACATGCATGAACAAAACACTGAATCTTGAACCATACTTAAAAAAATACATTAAACGAAAACTGACTTAAATTGGTTTATAAGCATAAATGTAAAACTTAAAATTATGACCCTGTTATAGTAATACATAGTTTATCTGTAATACTGGGCTAGGCAAAGATTTGATAGAGATGATAGCAAAACTGATACATATAACAAAAACATTGAATATGAAGCATAAATTAAAATTTTGAAGAATTATTTATCTTTAAAATCAATAAAACTCTTAAAAAGGAACTGCTAAGTAAGGGAAAAACAAATATGCAAACTGCACCAAAGTCAATTATAAATTTCAACCAATTATAAAAATGGGCTGGTAATACTGATAGGAGTAACCAAATATTACCTCAACTAAAAATAAATGAATAAATTTAATAAAAATAGGAAAGGCAATTCACCAAACATGATATTACAGTGGGAAATTAGCACATGAAAAAGTTCAAAAAATTAGTCAGTAGAATAATAATAATAATAATAAATTACAATGAGATATCACTACATACCAATTGGAATGGCTGCAAAAATAAAATGAAAAGACAACTGATAATACCAAATGCAGGTGAGAATGCAGAACATTTGTAACCCTCATATATTAAGGGTGGGAATGCAAATGGTACAGCCACTTTTGAAAAACTATTTGATGTTTATTTTTTATGAAGTTAAATATACTTTTCCCCTATGATTTAGTCACTCATCTGGACATTTATATAGAAAATGAGATGTTCTATTTATATAAAATCTTTATGCATTTTATTAAAATTAAAATGTTAAATTATCATTAAATACTTTTATTCATAATGTCAAAAAGCATAAAAATTCCAAATGATATTCAATTTAAGAATGGATGAACTAATCATAGTATACCCATATAATGGAATACCACTCAGCAATAAGAAGGAACATACTGACATATCCATCAATGGATATTAAATACTTTATACTGAGTGAAACAGTCAAAAATAAAAGTTTATGTACTCTATGATTTCATTTACATGATATTCCAGAAATCCAAAACTAAAGATGTCAATGTTATCAACCAGTAGTTGATAGATAGTAGGATAATGAGGGGGTAGGAGGGATTGATAATGTAGAAACAGAATGAGAAGATTTGAGATGAAGAGACTCTTCTCTAGGTTGTTATGGTCGACCCCTGACTATATGCATTTGTCTAAATTCAGAGAATCTATAATAAAAAATGAATTTTTGGTATAGAACTGTAAAAACTAAATAAAATACAATAAAGAGAAGGAAAATAAAAGACTGATGGCAAACCAAGGGGTGAGTTTGTGAGGAGGGAAATGATAAAAATGAAAATACAGGAAATTTCCTAGAGCTAGAGGACATAGTCTTAAAGATTCAAAGAGTGTTTAGCCTAATACAGAAAAAGAGAAACAGCTGGACTGTTTGTGAGCACTAGAGATAAAGAAAACAATCTAAAAGAGAGAAAAATATTGAAAGAAGTAAGGGGGGAAATGAAACAGTTCCCCACAAAAGACTAGTGTCAGATAGGAATTATTACTTTCTTACCATCAGCACAATACAAGCTATAAGAATTAGAATCAAGCAATCAAGTCTTCAGAGAAAGTTATTTCCATATGATTCCACACCTGGCCAAAAAATTGTGAAAACCTTCAGGTAGGCAAAAATTGAGGCCAACTGCCTTCTAAGTATCTTTTAAGGCATTTCTTAAGTCTGTCTTTTAATAAAGCAAAGAAGAAAAGTGAGGGAGGTATATGGGGTTCAAGAAATACAGATCTTCCCTGTAGGGCAATGCAGGATGATAGCAGCACTGTCTGCTGGAGAACACTCAGTTCAGGTTAGGGAAGCTTTTTGTCTTTAAACCTTGTCAGGCTGAATTCAAGCAGGGAGGTCTGGTACTGTCATGTCACGTTCATATTCTAACACGAGACAGGCAGGAAGGACAGTGAGTATGTCTCTTTGTTTGCTTTTATTGCCCCATTTTGTATACATGATCTAGATCCCTGTCTTTTGCATGTCCAGTCACCTGGTTGCCTCATCTCCTGTCCTCCCCCACAGACCTGAGGGCATTCCTGCTGGGGACCCTGCCCAGTAGTTTTCTATAAATTCTTTAATTTCTCTACTTTGATAGTCTTTATTTCCCTCAGTCTTATCTCATAGTTTCTTACAGAAAATCCTCAACTTGGTGATGCCAGGCTTTCCTCATTTCTGATATAATAATAGACATCCCCTTACTGCATTTCTATAATAAATTTAATGAAAAATTGAAATTGAGATGAAAGGAAAAGATCAAGTGACATCATCAAATTAAAAAGAACATTTGGGGGAGAAATTCTAAGTGACAAAGCTAATTTATAAATATGTGCTTTATTAATTTTCTGAAGCTCTTTTAATCATAAGGTAGTTGTCTTCTTATAACAATATGTAGATTACAGAAAAATAGTTCATTTGTCTTTATAGTAATCTCAGTACTTTGGATATACTCTGTTAACTGGACATTGAACTGTGGTGCTGAAAAATACTCCTAGCCTATTTTCCTTCAGTGAAGCCATTGGCATATTGTGCAGGTCATTTTTATTTTCAAAATTTTTCTCTGTTGAGGAAAGTTCTTCATGATATTATTTCTATTGTTTCTTCTTATTTTGATACAATTCAGACATGTAATATACAGCTCTTACTTTTAAAGGGAAAGCATATTAGATGGCAAGATGAAAATCTAAGGAAAAAGCTAGTTTTGAAATTAAGCACACATTCCAGTATAATGAACCATATAAATAATCTAAGAACAAAATGATAAAGTCCCTAATCATACATATATTAAACAACTGTATTTTTTTGTCGAATTGGTTACTACTTCAACTGTTTCATTTAAAACTCTGAGTTAATGAAAGATCTCATATTCTAACAAGATGAACATTACAGGATTTTTACCCTAAATTCAAAATTCTTATAGGTCTAGATAAGAAATGCAAGTAGTGATTAGGGACCGTGTGTGCATGTATGTATATGTACACATATGGACATCTATATGGACATTTATATATTTATGTATTCATATAATGCTACATAATGGCTATAAAATAAAAACTGGCAAGAATTGACATTTTAGTTCTGTTCTCAGAGTAATAAAAGACAATTTAGATAATTGAATGGAATACAAAACAGAAATGGTGTGCTGTAATAAAATTATTAAAATTAAATTGAATGATTGCCTAGAGACTGGGTTTTAATAGTAGGTTTTCAAAAATAGAGAATATTATTTATTAAGAATATGGCAAGAAAAAGATCTAACAATAGCATCAGAGATGGAATTAGGTTTAAGAAATCGTGAGAAATATGACCTGAAATTTATTCATCTTAAATATGTAATGATTAGGAAGTTATCCACCTGATCTAAAAGCAAAAAGGTTTTTAACAGAGGATGGTCACAATCAAAATAATGCTTGAGGTTCCAGAGTGCCAGATAATGAGAGAGGGTGGTGGGGAAGTCATCGGCAATGTTATAATATTCTAGAAAGCTACAAATGAGAGTTTCAATTTGAAATATGTTGGCAACAAGAGGTAGAGAGAAAGAATGTTTGTGAGAGAATGAAAAAAGACAAAATTGATTATATATTTGTTGTGAGATATAAAGAAGAAAGAGGATCAGTAATATCACTAGTCTTTAAGAGAGAAAAGTGGCAGATTATTAAGAGATTATAGAAGCCAGAAATAGAAGTTAGATTTGTTCATAATGGAAAAGAAAAAAAGAAGAAAGGAATGATGAATTGGAAAATGAAATTATTATATGCCATAATTTCAGAGAGGTTTTATTCAAAATGAGCTCTCACTTCTCCACACTGATTTTTTGAATCCAGAGTTTGTGCAAGATTACTCTTCCATTGTTTCCAGTCACCTAAATATCAATGAAAATGCTGGTAAGAAATGAATTAGAGTGGAAGGCTACTGACAGCTGTCTCTGTGGTCTTTTATTATTTGACTATGTTCTACTATTTCATTACTTCAATCTAATAGATGCTTTGAAATGAAGCAATTTCACCCGAATATATATCAATTTACAAAATTATACAAAATCTATTTGTAAATAGTTTATTGGAAATAGTAGAAAGTGCCATTTTTTTTTAAGATTTTATTTTTTATTTATACATACAAGCTGGGGTACAGGCCAGAGGCATGGAGCGGTGAGAGGGCTCACCAGAGCCAGAGCAGGGAGCAGAACAGGCAGATCAGAAATACACTGCTGAGGGGAGCAGCAGGTGAGGCAGGAGAGGTCTGCCGCGCCATGTGGGATTCTCCCCGGCCGGGCGTCGAACTCGCGTTGCTGCTGCCGACAGCTCCACAGTGCAGCGCTTTACCTCTGCGCCACCACCGGGGAGGCCCAGAAAGTGCCATTGTTAATGCATCTCTATCAGCACCAACAAATTGTATTCCTGTGTCATGAGTCATGAAGGAATCAGTTTGGCCTGAAAGTCTGGTTTATTTTTATTTTCTTTGGGGACATTTGTTCCTAAATATCCTCTCTTCACATCTAGAAAATAGTAAGGGGAATTCTGAATTGACTTCAAAGAGAAAATCTAGTCTGTAACATAACATAAGTAGATTGCTTTTCCACTTGGCAGAAGGCACGGCTTCAGCACATAGATGAGTGTATCACAGCCCATCTCTGTCACTTCCAGTGCATTCACAGGAAGTAACAGGAAATCAATAAGCACAGGAGCACAATGGTGGGGAATGCTTTAAATTCAAATAGAAATATTTTTGAATGATATCCTATAATTTGTTCTAATACTTACCTAACATACATGTAGTATATGATGTATATTTAGGATATATCTTTATCTCATTGAATGGATCATAATTATTTTATACAGAATGCTCTTGATTAATAACTGTGAAATTTGTTTCTTCATTATTTTTATTCTCTTGTACAGTATCCTGACATCCTACAAGTATATGTACTTCAGGGTTTTTGTTTTGCTTACTGTTCTTTGTTATACTATCTAATGTTGGCAGAAATTGAAGTTTTTTAAGTATACATATTGCTATAGGTTTGGGAATTTGTGGAAACAAATTTGTAAATGAAATGCTTTACATTGTGTGCGTGTGTATATATGTATATAATATCATATATACACTACTCTGACATTGCCTAGAGTGTACTTTTTAGTAAACAAAATGCATTACTTTCTATTACTTATTTTTTTCACACTTTTTATTTTCTAAAACTTTGACCTAAATCAGTGAATTTGATGTGTTTTTAAATGATGTTCATTTATAAAACAATTGATTTTTATGCCATTTGGAAGTTCAGTATTTTAAATTCATATCACAGGGAGATCAATAGGCTTATTTTGTCTGCAAAAATATCAGTGTAGACCAATATATTTTATTACAGAAAAAAAGAAAAATAATTATTGACATTCTTGTTTCTAAATAAAACTCCTTTACATACAAAGCTATCATTTACAAAATATTCAGAAAAAAATAGCAGTTTAAAAAAACAATTCTTTCCCTAAAGTCACCTATTACCACTCCAGTGGATGAGTGTCATTAAAGTTCCTTTAAATTATTTTCCATGTGTTTATTAATATAGCTCAGAAGATATTTTCAATTTCTGCAACTGAGCTATACTTAATTTATTGTTTGAGAAATCCCCAACAAAGTATGAAAGGGAAAGGGGAATCAAGCTTTCTTGGAACATATACAATGAAATGTGCTGAAATTTTAAATATTCACCCACTCCTCCAAAATCAGTGAAGTAATTTTTTCATTATTATCTAATAGATTGGGGAAAATCTAAACTATTGTTACCAAAGTTGAAAGTCAAGTGCAGGTAAACTCCAGTCTAATCAAAGTGGCATTTGCTGAACCCACTCAACCCCTGTATTTAAACTTCTGCTTATCTTCTCCCACTCTGTTGTGCTTGTATGTTGAGCAATGGCAACTCTCCCAGACCTGGGCATGATGGCACCATAATTCTCTCTCTGCTTACATGGAAGTGTATGCCTTATCCAGATTGCTCCTTTTTAAGTCCTACTTTCTCCACATAATATTTCTAAGGACATTGGATTGATTTCACATGCATCTGTTGACATTGTCTTCACACTGTGGAAACTGGGCCATGTGTCCACAAAATTGAGCAAGCAATAAAACAGGTTTCTAAATCACTTAACAAATAAAATTCCTTGGGATCTCAGACATTAGGAGCATGCATAATTTTTTTCCTATTTCTTGGTCATTACACTAAAGAGTTCTCATTACCTTAGGAATTTAGATAAAACATCATAGGAAAGTTGTTGAGAGCATATCCAAAGAGTTCTTCACAAGGAGGATTTTATTTTATTTTTTCTCTTCATCTTTCTTTTCTTCTTAGCTATATAAAATGGTAAACGTTAACCAGGCTTATTGTGATAGTCATTTCACGATATATGTAAATCTCATTCACACTGTATGCCTTAAATAAATATAGTGATGTATGTCAATTGTTTCTCAATAAAACTAGACAAATTTTTAAAAAAATATTTACTTATTTATGCATACAAAAACGGGGATGTAGGACAGAGATGTGGGGTGGTGAGAGGATTCAGCAGAGACAGAATGGGGAGCTGAACAGGCGGATCCACTGAAATACACTGCTAAGGGGAGCAGCAGGTGAGGCAGGAGAGGTCTGCTGTGCCATGTGGGAAGCTCCCTGGGCTGGTATCGAACTCGGTGCTGCAGTGACTGCTGATAGCTTCATAGTGCTGAGACTTAAACTGTTGTGCCACCAGGGAGGCCCAAAACTAGACAATAATTTTTAAACTCTCACTGAAAAAAATTGTATTTGTCTTACTATACAAAACATAACATGTATGTTATCTAAAAGACATCTTAGCAGAGTACTTATTTAGAAATATACATATCACAGAGGACCAACTTCATTTTTCGACTTCTTAAGATCAAACATTTCAGAAGAATTTGGTTTATTTTATTACATTGTAAATACCTTCTGGCTAGGTGGAGAGAGATGGAAGAAACCTATGGTTTACCAGGTGGCTACTATCTTCATTAACATGAAAATTAACATTAAAATAAAGTTGGAGAGACAAAAGTAACACATGCAATATTATTAATAATTAATCTGTGCTTTAGTCAGCACATCACCATAGAAATTATCATAAATTCAGAAAAAAATACTGACTAGACATAAATATTTGTTGGCATCTTCAAATAGTCATGAAAGAATCTGAGTATTTAAGGTGGAAAAGAAAATCTCAATTTAAAGTTTAGATCTAATCATTTGTACTCCACATTGTATATAATTAAAGGTCAGTGTTCAAAGACCTTTGCATGATATGTAGGGTCTCTCATATCTGCCTGTTTTAATCCTAATCTCTTATCGCTCTCCCTGTGGTTACACTTTATATTCTAGTAAGAATTTCACTTTTTACTTCCCTAACGAGTCATTCATAGTGTTGCATGTGCTTCTCTTATTTACATTTGGAATAATTTCTCTCAAAATGCAGATCTAGCACCACCTTCCTTGAGGTTTTTTTCTTGACCCATCACTTTGAAGCCATCTTTCCCAACTTTTGTTTTAGTGTTTTGTTTCTTACACTTACACAGAAATACATACAGTATTATATACACTTGTACAGAATGTTTCATCTCACATGATTAAAACAGTAACCTTATTTATCTTCACTGTTCAAGGGCTTTATACATATGTAAAATGAGAGATGATAATTGATGGAGCATAAATCAATTTACCAGAAGAGAATAATTTCCTCAGTTTATGCCACCTTTGAGACATGACCTCACTTCCCATATTTGAACAAGACACTTCACCCCAATTAATCCAATTTTGAAATAAAGGGGTTGATATAATGACATTTAATGTATTTCAACATGAACAGTTCTATAATTTCATCAATATTTACTCTTGAATATACAGTCCACAGTCAAGCAGCAGTTATTTCATTACTGGGTGCAATAGGAAAAACAAACAATTATTAGAATTCTTTCTTCTGCAAGACAGAATCTTAAAAAAATTGACTCATGATGGTGACAATATAGTTTTATAATAAAAGCATCAAAATTAGATAAACATGTCTAGCATGTCTGTAGAAGTCTAGCTAGGTAGAAATTGTCTTCATGTCAAATAACATAGCATTTGTAAAATAGAAATTAGGTGATATAATAGTCTTATAATTTTTCCTAAACAAAAGAAAATAAAAAATCTGCCAAAATGTATTGAACTTGTGAGTCTAGAGAAATGTCATAAAATCCATTTAAAAAATCTCCTTTCTCCCCTCAGTTAAGGGCTAATTTTAACTTCATACTATTTAAATCTAAGCAGAAACTTAGATAAAGGAAAGGAGTAAAATGGAAAATTCTGACTGGGCTAGAATAGGATATACTCTCTGAGGAATTTTGAAAAATGAAGTTTCAGTCTGATTGTCTCACTAAAGAGGTTTATACATAAAACAAAAGATTATTTAAGGCTTAGTGTGACCAAAAAGGAAATAAATTGTGTTCTCATTAGGTATGGCATTAGAAAGTCTAAAATGCTTTGAATATTTCAAAAAGTGCCATCTTGAAGAAAAACTTGCCTTCCTTCACCTTAAAAAAATATATATTAGTGTAGAAATAATTTTCTTGATATTATAATACTGTTTTCTACACATTTCTCTTTATAACAATGTATTTTTGAAGTTCTATATAGGCAAACCCCCTATATAGAAACATAATTTTGAAAGTAATGGCTTTTGAGATTCAACAAACATCTGTTCTTTATTTTCCTAAAATAATATTATCAACTAATGAGTTGTAAAATAACTTCTATACATGTTTCCTGAGAGTTTTAAAAATTAAGGTAATATCACAATTTCAGTCACAGTTCTATCAAAATAGCACTCTTCTATCATGACTAAGAGGACAGGGCGTGTGGGATTTGATCCAGCTGAATTGACTACACTTTGGAGGTTAAGAAAAGTATTTCTGACTCACTCTTTCAAAACCTCCTCTCCTTCTCGCCAAGGGCCACTGGTAAGAGTTATTCCCTTTCAATCAATAAAAAATTAGCAGAAATTTCACAGCATATTTTCAGTTTACCATAAAGGCTTGTCATCACATTTGAATCAAAAGTTTCTGATCTCTGGGGTTTACCATTGTGTTATTGATAGTGTCAAAAACTGCAAGCTAAATTAATAATCACTATAGGCCAGCATATGTGTTTTCTAGATGTGATACATACACTTTGGTAGTTATGGTAAAATAAGCTATTAAGTAGAACAAAACAAAGTCCAGTTTAACATAATTTCCCTGCCAAGCAACCATACCTATAATTCCCTTGATCACCAATGGACTTTGTCCGTCCAAATCTTAAATCTTTGACTACTTCACTTAATTCTGAATATTGGCATATATTGGCAAGAAACATCCCTCAAAGGAAACATATTATTGCGAATTTTATAAAAAATAAAACTAGAATAGCAGAAATGAGTTAATGTATACAAGTACCATTTGTAAAATACAAAGGTTTATGTAAATATGAAATAACAGTGACAAATTTAACATGATTATATTTATAAATATAATAAATGACAATTTAGAATATGTAGGGAAACCCCACTGTCTTCATAAACAGTTTGTCTTTGACTATAGAAATATATATGTTTTCTATTCCTAGTTCCTAACATTCCTGTTCTTCTGAGGTGTGTGACTCACCAGTTTCACATTTCCTTAACAGTAATGATTGAATGATTCTCATGTCTTTCCATAACTTTTTCTAGAGTTCTTTATCTCACTTATTGAACTATTTGCCTCCTGAATTTCTGTTATTTTCTTCTTTAAAAAAATAATATCTACCTTCTGTTCACTGATTTCATTTCTGAGCTCATTAATTTGTTTCCTTGAATCTCATTTTATCTTTTTGATTCTTTTTTCTGAATTCTGTTTTATTTCTTTGGCTTGTGCTTCTGAGTTCTATTGTATTACTTTGATTTTCCTCTCTAAGTTTTCTTCTATCTCTTTGAGTTTCTTTATTATAGCAGTTCTGAACTCTTTATTTGATGGGGAGATGTGCTTTTTGTGCTTGGATCTAGAAAGTTGTTCTCATATTGTAATGTCACACTGTTTAAATCCTGTATTCCCATGTGTGATATTTTTTTGGCCTGCTCATTTTGCTACTTGAAGTCTTCCTATTTTATTATTGTTTTTAATATTCTAGCATTTACTTACTAACTTACTAACTTACTTTCTTAGGACTTCGCTGGCTCCTGTATGTGCTCAGGTCTGTTTTGTAGTTGCTGAGTGCACAAGTTGGGGAGGGACTTGGAGGGATTCAGATACTGGGTGGATGAGTTGGGGTGAGACTGGATTGTGTTTTTGGCACTGCTGATAAAATTGCTCTCTAGGGTTTGGGATGAGAGACACCTCAGTCCCCGTGTTCTCAATACACTAAGTGAGTACCAGGGCCAGGAGCTGGGAAGGGGAAGTGAAAATCAGAATGCCTCTTCTGCTCTTATCTTTACCAGAGACCCAGTCTGTGTGGAAAACAGAGTTCCTCCACAAGATTTTCAGAGGAATGTATCTCCACACAACCTTCACTCTTCTCTCCCCAAGGGTATTCTGGCTGAGCTGACCACCTTGCTATTGTTATCCCCTATTATAGACCACAATCCCCAGGTTCTTCTCTTCAACCACCTCCTGTTCAATGTAGCATGAATCTCCTTAGTGTCAACCTTGTTGAAGTAGGCACTGGTCTCCATTGACTGAGGGATAATCAGTCCCACTCTTATCTGAGAGACTGTTTGAACGCTGTCCTTTTAGCTCCCTCCTGAGGTCTGCCGCTGGAGGGTTACTGTGTAAGGATCTTGCCAGTTCCATTGTACTACCTGTGGGCTTCTGGGGCTCATTTCACCCATCTGGGTGGACTGTCTGTTTAGCCCATTCTACTGCTTGTTATAGTCATATTCCTCTGGCGGTTACGCCTAGTGTGTGCTGTAATTGTCTGTTTTTCCTCCAGGAGTTACTTGTTTTGTTCTGTTGCAACCTAGCTGTGAGTGTACTGAGGAGGTAAGCCCAGCATCCTTACTCTTTAGCAGTCTTGCCTAGAATATCAACTTATTTTTATCTTTTAAGTAATAATCAAGTAAGTAAGAATTTTTTCTATATCTTTTTCACAGAATTGTTGTCATCAAATGAGTAAATACATGAGTCACTTAGAAGTCATTAGGAAAATGAGGTGGAATTAAGGAGACATGGTCAGCTTTAAGATTTTAAAAATTCTAAAATTTTCGACACCAAAATATCTTCCTGAAGGATAATCTGTCCCATTCTATTGAATAAGCATCTTCCAAGGTTAAAGGCCCAGTATATAAAACTTGAAAAATCTCCACAGGTGTTTCTGAAGCCCATGAAAGTGGCACAACTGATGCTTTTGTGCAGTGTTTATGAATCCTGGCTGATCATTGGCATCACCTGGGGAGCTTAACAAACTATGTATGCCTTGCACCAAGCCTAGATCAGTTTAATCAGAAACTTTGGCAATAGGGCTGGGTGATCACCAGTTATAAAAGTTCATTAGGCAATTCTAATATGCACCCATGATTGAGAACTTTTGTGTTCTGGAAAAGGCAACATAAATAAATTTGTGTATATATTATCTTATTTAATCTTAATTTTAAATTAACTATATTAAATGTTATTTCTAAATTCTGCACTTAGACACTAAGTTGATACAAATCAGGTGACATGCTGGAGGAAGTAGAGTTAGTCCATAGTAAAGCAGTCATTTCTCTCCACTCCCAAACCCATTCTTTTTGCATTACTCTCCCTTGATTCTAAAGTGATTATCATCTGAAGTCTATAAGGAGCACATAATCTAAGAAGGTGAAATTAATTGTTGTTCATGAAATATATGCATAATTCATGATTGTCTTGCCTTTCATATTGTCATGTACTTTTAAGAGCTGAATGGAGGACTGTGGGTGCCTTGGTGGTGGGTGTGGTATGGTAACAAACTCCTGAAGAGGTGGAGTCCCATGTTTCTGATTCATATGCAGTGTTATAAACCAATGGTACCTTAATAAAAAATATTTTTAAAATGCTAAGTGGAGATGGTTTGGATGTTTAAAACTAATCTATAATCATAAGAACTCAGGCACATTCTACTGACAATTGCTACCCTTGTACTTCAAAGAGAAAGGTAAGTTTTGAGAAAGTCACTGAAAGAAATCTTTAAAACTTAAACTCTTTATGAATATTTAGGATAAATAGATTCTTGTGAGATATTTGATAATACACATAAAGTGGGTGCTTCTTGGAAACCAAATTAAGGCATTTAAAAAGTGAATGGTAAACTGCTGTATTACCTTAGGGGAAAAAAAAGTAATTTTTTTAACTTAATGGTCCCCCAAAGGGAACTGTGTATCTGAAGATACTTCAAAAGGCACCACTACTTGAAAAGGTAAGAGAAATTTTTATAAAGGTCTAACAATAGATTCCTGCAAGTTTTAAAACATGAAAAGATGAACCCAGTGGGAACAGGAGTAGGGTAGAGGAGGAAGTCAGTTTCGAAAACCTGAGTAAAAGTTCACACTGTGAGGAGCTACAGAAAGTTTTGCATGCATTTTTCCTTTTTTTTTTTTTTTGTCAAACCAGTGGGTTCAAACTTCACATTAACACACTGTAATATTAACAGTGTGTCTGTTAATACTGTCTGCTAACCTCAAAGACTGTAGTTGCCAGCTTGAGCTGATATCTATAATGTAGGAAAATTGAAACCATTGAATTCACACATTAAATTTCTGGGAAGGCAGTTTCCTAAGCAAAGTCTTAGAGGTCAGAGCCATTTCAAGTCTCTCCATATGTTGATAACTACTTGGTGATGTAGGCCAGGAGATACTCTCTGACTCATGGTCAAAACAATTTAATGAAAAATGTATCTCTTTCAAAAGAAAAAGACTGAAGTAAGAGTGATATGGAAAAAAAAATCCACACCATTGGCCTATATTTGAAATAAAATTGGGAAGAAATGTAACAGAGTTGAATTTATTTATATTAAGCAAGGTCTGTTCTTGGTCTATGATTCCAGTGTTGACAATTAAAATATCAATGCTTAGAGTCATGCTTGTCAATCATTAATTTATCCAGTTAAAATTTGCTAATATATACATTTAGCCCATAAGTTCATAAGGAAATGAAAAATGATTGTTATGTGTGTGTTTAAATATGTGTATGTTTCAGTAAGTTTTAAAACATTGAAATTTCATGCTAATAATTATATGATGTAAATCAGTGAATGGCACATTTGAATATGCATTAGAATTATTTGGAAAGTTTATTAAATGATGGGCTCCAGGGCTCCACCTCCACAGTTTCGGACTTAAGAGGTCCAAGTTACATTCTTAAGAAGCTCCTATTTGATGCCTCTGCTACTGGTCCAGGATTTATATTTTTAGTAGCAGAGTTGTAAATAAAGGGACTTTTGAAAGAAAGTTATTAATAGACAAAGCAGTAGTTCCTATTTGTTGGGCATTTACTCCGCATCTAACTTGGATCTTATTTAAACTTCACAAATAAGGAAGCTGATACCAAGAAGGATTAAAAGACTTTCTCAAAGTTTAAAGTGAATTTTAACCAAATCTGTCTGATTCCAAATCCTTGGAAATTAAGAATAAACCTATAATAATTATTGTTCACTCTTCTATATTAGTTTGGCAATACAGATGATTTTCTACTCTTGAGATTGGATTTGTAAGCATTGACATCATCTATAGATATAACATCACATGTGTCAAACTGATGAAACACTATAAAATTTTGTGAAACAGGTTCAAAATCGCATACACTAAACACACTTTAATGTAATTTCACTCAAATTCTTGTTGTTATACCCAAAGTAGTCATGGTGGGAATATGAAGTGAAGAAAACTACTAACAATAAATATACTTAGGTCTAATGAACTAAGTCTAACTGACTATTCAATAATAGTATCTGAGTGAAAGTGACATGAATAAGAAGATAGAGCTGGATAAGAAGTAATAAATAACATAATGGGGCTCCATCACATAATAGTTCCAACTGATTTTAAGAAATAGGGTATTGAGAAAAAAGAATGTAGCAATTTCCACTATAATTCCTTAACATTCTTTCCCCTGACTCATGGATATAGAAGAAAACCAACTAGAAAACTGACAGTGACCAATATCAAGTCTTTTGGTACAGTTTTGTGAAGGAAACAAAGAATTTTTTTCATTGAAACCCCTAAAGGAATCTTGAGAACAAAAGATATCCTAGATATTTTAGTTTTCTTGATATGTACATGTTCATAGTCATAGTATCAGGAGATCAGGGAGTTAGGGAAAAGATCTTTGCACACAATACATCTGATAAAGGACTGATAACAAAAATTTACAAGGAACTCACACAACTCAACAAAAACAAAACCAATAACCCAATCAAAAAATGGGCAGAAGAGCTCAAAAGGCACTTCTCCAAAGAAGAAAAGCAAATGGCCAACAGATACATGGAAAAATGCTCAGCATCACTTATAGTCAAGGAAATGCAAATCAAAACCTCACACTTGTGAGGATGGCACCTCACACTTGTGAGGATGGCACACATTAAAAATATAGGCAACAACAAATGTTGGAAAGGATGTGGAGAAAAAGGAACTCTTCTACACTGCTGGTGGGAATGTGAACTGGTCCAACCACTATGGAAAGCTGTATGGCGATTCCTCAAACTGCTAAACATGGAGTTTCCATATGACCCAGCAATACCACTTTTAGGAATCTACCCAAAGGACACAAAAACACTAATCCAAAAGGAGACATGCACCCGTATGTTCATTGCGGCACTGTTCACAATAGCAAAGGTATGGAAGCAACCCAGATGTACAAAAATAGATGACTGGATCAAGAAGATGTGGTACATATACACAATGGAATACTATTCAGCATTCAAAGAAGATAAACACATGCAATTTGCAGTGACATGGATGGAATTAGGGGGATCATACTCAGTGAAACAAGCCAGAAATAAAGAGAAAAATACTGAATGGTTTCACTTATAACAGGACTATAGGGAAACCAAATAGGAGAGAGACACTTGGGGGGTGTGGGGAGGGGGAGGATAAGGGCACAAAATGGAGTAGAAAAGGACACAAAGGACCATGGAGATGGATCACGGGTGAATTGGTGGTGGGTTACCCAAGGGGAATACAAAATGTAAAAGATATAAATAACAATAAAAAATATGTATTAAAAAAAAAGAACCAGCTAATGAATACTATTATGAAAAGAAAACCTGGATAGTGTACAGAAAAGACAAAGTCATAAAGCCATAAAGGCAACTTGTACTCTAAGTGAGTATTACCCCCTTTCTGTTTCTAGCATTTTTGTCATCCCATATAATTAAAATTAGTTCATTTATTTAAAAAATAAAAAAAAGATCAGGGAGTTAGATGCCTAATGCCTAAATGAAAGATGCCTAAATGAAGTCTTTTAGATCCTGAAATTTGAATGGTGGTGTGAACATTCACCTGTTTCATATCTGCGAAAGTTATCCAGTCACCAAATAGCATACTTCACTTCCATATCTATTAAAAAAGAATAAAGTTGAGTGTGTCCAAATGTTGGCTCATTCTAGGCAACAAATAATAAAATAAATAGTTTGGAGATCTTTAGGTTAAATATTTGGGGAAAAATTAACATATATCCTTACTGACATGTTGACCAAGTTAGATTTTATGTTATTTAGATATTTGGATACTGCTAAATAAAAATACTATCAGGAAATAAAAATTGTTGCATAAGTTAGGATAGGCAAATTTTGAGGCATTATACTAATGGAGACAAAATACAGGAACAATTTAATATAACTTTCCTCTAGAGCATAGCTTTTAGGTCATTAAATCAAAATCAGTAAAAGTATCAAATTTGGGAAAATATTAATAAAAAAGTAAAAGTTGATATCTTTAACACAGATGCCTTGTTAATTAAAAGTATGAGGAAAAGTCCATCCAAATATGGGCAGAGAATGTGGACCAATGATTTGAGTTTACCAACAAAAATGACAAATGATTAAGAAACATTTAAAAAATGTCATCAATCTGTACACTCATCAAATAAGAAACAATTAAACAATGATAAATCAAGTATTGTCTATTAGTCTAGATTCAAAGACAGTGGTCATTCTTTTCCACTTGTGATGGAAATATAAATTGTTACAGGTTTTTATATGCTGATTGGTAGCACATCAATTTTTGAGTCTGCATATCTAGTAATTCAGTAATTTGACTTTTTATTTTTTTTATATTTTTATTTTTTTAAGATTTACTTATTTATTATTTTTTTAAAAGATGTATTTTACTTATACATATAAGCTGGGGTACAGGCTAGAGGCGTGGGGCGGCGAGAGGGTTCACCAGAGACAGTGGGGAGCAGAACAGGCAGATGAGAAATACACTGTTGAGGGGAGCAGCGGGCGAGGCAGGAGAGGTCTGCCGCGCCATGTGGGATTCTCCCTGGCCGGGCGTCGAACTCGTGTTGCTGCTGCCGACAGCTCCACAGCGCAGCGCTTAACCGCTGCGCCACCGGGGAGGCCCAATTTGACTTTTTAAACCATGTATCCTAACAGTTTACTAAACTACAAGGAAATGTCTTCATCACTTTAAAATGGGGTGATGAGAAAATAATTTACTACAAATAATTATATTAATTTGTGTGAATACATGAAATGCTATTTCATATAACTAAAAATATTACTATAGAAAAGTAATCAACAGAAACATTATGTTTGATATATATTTAACTAAAAAGGAAAATTTCAACACACTATGTACTATTTGCATGGAAATATGCAGTTGCTTCAAGATGGCAGAAAATTCATGAGTTAATCACCTTACCTTTGTAAAGTCCCTTAAAATTGTGATAAAGAAATAAAAGGCCTAAATTAACAATTGGCACTATTAAATACAACAGTGAAAGAAGGAAAGCAGATTGAAGACAGTGGTGAAACACCATGTAAACATATGAAGCATATCAAATACTTAGACTGAGCTGTCCTAGAGGAGAGATTGAAGAATTTAGAATAAGAAGGCCATAACTGGAAGGGTGGGTAGAAAAGAGATTTGGAATAAGAACTAGGACTCACCAGGCAGGTAATGAAAGGTCTACATAGAGTATAAGCAACCCCCCACTTTTCTCCCATTCCATACTCAATGGCACATAACCAGGCATTTTTTCCAAAGCAAAGCTCAGAAGTTTCTGCTCTAAAAGTCAAGTAAATGGGCTAGGACTTGTTTTGGCACCCAAGAGTAAAACCACAACTCCTACTGATCTTCAGGAACACAAGCATAATGATCTGGTCACAGTTCACCCTAAAGTGAAGAACTTCAGGCATCAGTACAGCCTCATTCTCTCTCTCTCCAAAGTACAGCCTCATTCACTTTTCCTGTCCTCTCATTCTTAAATAAAGTTGTCTCCAACCACAATAAGAAAAGCACAAAAAATTAGATATTTGAGAAAGTATGTAGTATGAAGACGATAAACAAGATGAGGAAATAAAAAACATGAAGATTCATTTGAATATGTAAGATAATTCAAGGGGCAGAAGCAAACTTAAAGCTAGTGGGTATTTTCATTAAACAAATCACAGATTTCACACACCTAAATATCAAGTTGAATTAAAAAGGGGCAATTGAGAAAAAGATATTTTAATATTTATTTTAGTATATTATTTAATTATATACAATTGAAACATTTGCATAGTCATAAGATATTCTTTCCTGCTGAAGTAGAGGAACTAGATTCTCTCTCTGACTAGAGCTCAAACTTTGGAACTCTAAACTTACCATTTTACCTCCATATCCAATATAATCAAGTTGGCAGATCAATACAGATTCCTTGTACTCTGTACTTTTTTTTTTTTTTTGCCCCACAACAGCTATAAAGTCTAAAAAATTGCCTTCTAGAAACACTTGATTTGATATAGAGGAAGAGGGGCTAAATTATAGGGAACAAAAATGTAGTCATTAAAATGACTTTTTCTGCAGTGAATAATAATTACATAGCATGGCAGCACTGTTAATTGATTGCCAAAATCTACTCTCCATTCTTCATAGTAATAGAACTATAGCTGAACACTGGACTGCTCAGAGCAACTAGAAAATATATTTTTCAGCCTTCTTTGCAATTAGAAAGAGTCATGTACCTAAATTCTCACTGATGGACTGAGACAAAGTGTTATCTTCACACCTGAATAATAAGTCACTTGTTGAACACTTCTTTGTATCTCTTGCTAGAGATTTTTATTCATGGTTGATTCTATATCTTGGTCTTATTTATATTTTATGGGCTGAGCTTATGTTTTCTAACATAAAGATGGAACCTATCACCGGATTTCAATGACAATATAGGTTTTTCTCCATTGTTACCTTTATTTGACAATTTCAGTAGAACAATATAGTTTAGTATTAAAAAGTATCTATATATTTTCACCACAGGTTTACTCTAAGGAATGTACCTTAAGTACAAAACAGAGATGTGAGCCATACAAACTGAAAATATTCCAAGAGTTCAATTATAAGAGTTATTTATACATGTATTTCACAGTCTGTCAATTAAAAATTGTTTTAAAGATATATAATGTATACATATACACAATGTATACATATACACACATATATAATATATACATGTTTGTCATGTATATATGTAATCTGAAGGAAAATATATACGATTAATAATATATAAAAAACAATTACAAGTATTTATCTTTTGCATGCTTGTCTCCATTTTCCAAGATGTTTTCAATTAATTTGTATTTATGTGACCTGGAAAACCTTTTTAAAGTAATTTAGACTTTATTAGCCTGTCTGTTGTAATTAAGAAAGTTTTTTTGAAGTATCAATATCCATAAATTTGCTTCTCATTCAAAAAATCTAGTTGTGGCAAAGGATAAGATGAAAACCAATTTAAATTAAATTAATTAGCCTAAACTAACACATTGATTAACCTTTTTTTGGGAAAATTAAGTCTTTAAATGAAGATATTTTCATGAGTATTACAAAGACTAATTCTAAAAAAAAAAAACCTCAGAGGCAAGGGTGAAAAAAAGATATTTTGCCAAGCCACAGTTAAAATACTATCAATTTTATTGGACTTAAACTCAAATTACTAGTATTACTTGAATTACATTTAGATTTTATTTGTTCATTAATCTCTAGACTCTTATAAACAGACACTGTTAATTTGCTTTTCTTCTTCCACTGTTCATATTTGGGAAGTGCAGACTTGTCTGTTAGGCAAACTTAACCAACCAAGCGAAGTCACTAAACCCTGAAAAGCAAATTACAATGAGCAATGTGCTAACGGGGAGTAATGATTGAGTCACACACCTTGCCTTGTGAGAAGAGTCAATTAAAACATCTAAATATAGCAACCAGCATATAAAAGCCAAATGCAAGTATCCATGTAAGAAAGGAAAAATAACTGAAAAATAAAAGAAGTGCTCAGGAAGTGAACAGAAAACACGATTAGGGATATATTTTTTTCAACCAATATGTATTTGGGGCTTTTGTAATACACATTTCTATCTACTTTGAAAATGCAAATTTATTTGTTTCTCACAAAGACTCCATGTGATTACATGTAAACATTCTAACAAAAGTCCCTAATGCATTATGAGGCAGGAAAGAATATGTTCCTTAGTGTTAAATGTCTCATCACTTCCTAAGTCCTCACCTGTTTCATTTCAGCTCCACAAGTCCCTGATGCCCACAGGCAATCTGACTTCTCCTAACTGCCCTGTTCTGGATCCACATACTAAGCCAGATTGAAATATTAGCAGCTGCCTTTCACATAATGATTTGGTCTGGAATCATCTTACTCATAATTTGCCTTTGATCAATATTTGACACATCTAGTTAGAATACAATGTGGATTTGGTGACAGTGTTGTCTTGCTTGCACCTACAGTTCTTCCACACATGACTAGTAGGTTTAGTTAGCCATGTTGAACAGGTCCAAAAAAGTTGGATAAAGTTGGATAAGAGGTAGATGAAAAATTTGTGAGTTATCCTCACCTTATTCCTATTAGATTCTATTTCCATGGCCCTCTCTGTTGCGTAAGTTCATGGATCAGTTCTGAATACATGCATGGAGTATCTATCTATAAGTCCATCTTTGGGTATGTGTTTATTCAAAGTCTATTCATTTTTCACCCAATAGTTTTGCTTCATTGATTATAGATTTTTTGACCCAATCTTAAATATCAACTCTGGCTTGGGCCTTCTTTGAATGACAACTCATTTGGAACAGATTTTTTATTTAAACTCCTAACCCTTAGAATTATCTTTTTCTCTTTTCTATATGATGTTATTCCAAATGAGTGGATCCATTAATTCACAGTTGCAAACAAAATATGTTCCTACTACCTTTTATCAGTTAAACCAACCTGCTGTTCCATGGGAGAGAGCAGGATGATCTCCTAACTTCAGTTTTCTTTTCTTTATTAATGAACTAAGTCATTATTTGATATCATAAATGATGATTGCTGAGAAATTTTCATACATAATTATATAAGGTTCCTGGCCATGAAACCCCTCTTTTCTGGTCCTTGTTTAATGGTTTTCCCATCCCTCTAGCTGATGATGACCCACTGTGTATACAGATCCATTATCACCTGGTCTCTCATTCATGCTTTAGAACTTATTTTAATGACAATCTCATGTGATTTTTCTAGCTTAAATACTGCCACCAAGTGTGGTTATAATTCAAATTCCAAGCTTTTTTACTCTCCTGAGATTCACACAATAATGAAATCTTCGATATTCTGAATAATTTTCTGATAAAGCATACCACCCCACTTTTGGCTCTTGCATAAAGTAAGCTCATTTTGTTTTGATCCAACATCTGCCTCACTTTGATTAAATATGAGGTAGGGAATGATAGTGTTTGGAGTTTGAAAGGGCATGTGATGGTTTTAAAACTTGGTGAAAACTAAATTCCCATCCCTTGAATTTGAGTAGTCTCTCTGACAGCTTCAACCACTAGATCATGTAAAAGTAACACTCTGTGACTCCCAGAGTAGGTCATAAAAGGCATACAGCTTTTTTTGTGTTCAATGGAGCACTCAGTCTTGGAGTACAGAACTGTCGTATCAGAAGTTTGGCTGCACTGAGGGCACTGTGCTGGAGAAGCCACATAAGCTGGCATGGTCGACAGTACAGCTGAGTCTGTCCTTCTGCCATTGCAGGTCAGGCACCAGACTTATTAGTAAATAAACTTGCTCAGAAGTTAATCTTCTAGCACACTGACATTCTATCATCTATACATTCTAGGTACCCTTAGCTAATCTAGTCATCTGTAACAGATTGAATTTTTGCATACCCCTGAAGTTCAAATGTTGAAATATAACCCTAAAGTGATCACACTTGGAACTGTGGGTCTTTGGAAAATGATTAAGTCATGATTGTGGAACCTCACAAATAGGATTATTGCCCTTTTTGGAAGAGGCCAGAAAGCTGGTTTCTGTTTTCTACCACATGCGGACCAAGCAAGAGATCAGCTACTGCAACATGAAATGGCGCTCTGAGCCTAATCATGTTGGCACCCTGATGTCCAGAACTTTGAGAAATAGTGTTTTAATTGTTGATACACCACTCTGTTTATGGCATTTTCTAGAGTTGTCCAAATTGACTGAAATATCATTCCAGAAGACAAAATAAAGATGAGAAGAGCCATTCCTGGTGTGCTTTTTCTGAGTCCTGACTCTCAGAATCTATGAACACAATAAAATGCTTGTTATTTTACATAAGGAACTATTAGGGTGGCTTGTTATGTTGCAATAGATAACTGGAACAAGAGAATAGAGCATATTTTGTCTTCCTGTCTCATTTTATAGAAGATTATATTTGTCTTGGACTCTACTAATGCAGTTAGGACTCATTTTTTTTGGGGGGTGGGGAGGGGAGTCATTCAAATATTTTTTTAGTTAACTAAAAGTCCAAAGTTCTCTTATAAAACCTGTCAACTCTATTTTTTGCCCTATTAAATGTCTTATGAGTTTGAGATCACTGTTTTAGCCTTTAGAAACATTGTGAATTCTGATACTTTTGTAAAATATATTCAAGAATTTAGAAGCTTAGGGTTACCTTCATGCTAAAAAAGTCATAAGATTTTCCACCTCTTCATTTTAGTCACTTTCTGTTTGTTCTTTACAGTTGGTCATGAATTTTACATCTCATTTATATAAAAAATATTTGAATGCAGGCATAAATAGCTATTGAACTGACATGTAAGCAGATAATTGGACATCTGTACTTGAAACTTCCTCTTACATTATTTCATTTCTTTGCAGGAAACTGATGAGTGAAGTATTATTGTAGATAGAAAAACTGAAATTCAGAGAGATTAAGTGAATGTGGCAAGACTGGGATTTAGAAACAAATATGTCTCCTTTCCATATCTTTTCCCTCTCTTCTATATCACAGCATTAGAAATAGGACACTGAGAAGATAGTGATAACTATATACAGCACCTCAGTCACTAAATCAAGACTCACCAAAGATAATTGGCTATATGTTTTCTCTGGGAAACTGCTAAGAAGGTTCAGAACAAAAGTTATTTTCAGTCACTGGCAACAAAGCTAAACACTTATATAAATAACTCAGAAGGACTTGATCTATGAAAAATATTTGGCAAAGAAAATAACTCATTCTAAAAGAATAACTTACTACTTAGTTAATTATGAAAGAATGGCTTTGAAAAGAGGTAAGGATACAAAGTAAATGGAAAAATCACTTAAGTTCTGTGGTGATATGCTGCAGTGTGTGGTGAAGCAGAAATGTTACTCCAGCCTTGAATACTAGCATAGTCCTGGAAATAAGACATAAAACCATTAACTTTTGAAAGTCATTATCTCTGTTCTCCAAATTTGCTTCTTCCTTTGCACCCCTGACTCTGATTAATTACATCCCCACTCACATAGTCAACTAGAAAGAAACACGGGCATAAACCTCAATTTCTCTCTCTCTGGTCTTTTTTTTAACTAATTTTTATTCTTCTTACCAAAATAGTCAGCTACATTGCCTTCTTAATAAACTTACTGCCACTCGCTTAAATCAGGTCAGTCGTCCCTCTTCCTTCCTCAATAGTAATCCCAAATGTTCTTCCACATTTTTTCCCATCATCAGGTCTAAGACATGATACTGTTCAATAATAAAAGCCCACTACTCCAGTTACTCAATTTAACACTTCAAACTTCACAGCATGTACCCTGGTTACGTGCTTATATAAAAGTAAACAAGATCTAGTCCTTATCATCAAAAAGCTAATAGAGGAGTATGTCATTATAGCACAAAAGTTAATGCAAAGACAAGTATAGAATGACGTAGAAACAGATAGCCATGTAATGAGTCCTATCCTTGAGAGAGTTGACCACTGTTAAATTCCAATGAGAGCCTTACATCAACCTTAAAACTTTAACTTACAGAATACAGGCCAAATTCTTTAAATTTTGCCTTTATTTTGTAGAAAAGTTGTAACCTGTCAAAGCCTGCATTTGAGATCTAATTCAAATCAATAAAAAAATGCTATATTTTTGTATATTCTCCTACCAGAACTGATTGAAACTAAAGGCATCCATTCCACTAAAAACAATATTTAGGGCTATTTCATTTATTTTTTTAATTTCTCAATTGTGATAGCTAGAGGTGAAGTCTTATGTTGCTCTCACAATTTCTGAAAGTGACAGCTTGAAGTTCGTGTATTGCTTGACTCATTCTCCCAAGGTGAATGATTTGAGTGTGGTTCAAGTTATTGTACATGGCATTTGTAGATGAGACCTTACTATCCCCAAGACAAGGAAGTGCTTATATGTTTAAAGTTTCTATGGCATTCCTTTTCATTCTGAATTTTCCCTTAGGTCTCCATTAATCCATTTCCACACTGGGTTTGTCTTTCTCCTCCTTTTGACAATTTTGTTATAAAGTAAAGTAAATCTCTTCTCTGGTTAAAATAAAAGACATTATAGAAGATGCCCTTAGGAAGAAAAATTGTTTCTAGTCCATCTGCAGCTCACCTAAAGGTCATAGTAGCAATTCAAAAAGGAAATGAACTATGGAGAAGATAGTTGTGAAAATTAAAGAAGATATGGTATTAAACCATCTAAAATTGTACCTTTTCGAAGTTTTATACTCAGTAAAAGTTTGGCTTTAGCCTTCTTTGTTGATAATAAGAATGGTTTGACTCTATCAACAAACTGTCCCATGCCAACATGTACTAGAATTGGTATTTCAAGGATACATGCACATAAAATAGCTATTTAACACACTTCTGGTTTATTTAAAAAACTTGCTCAGATTTCCCTCACAATTTATTATTATTTTTTTTTATTTTGTTGTGATTATTTTGCCTCAGGCAGGCCCTGGGCTTATGTCCATCATAGATTTAATCCACATAGACGTTAAACACCTGGTGTTTGCATTTTGCAGAAATGTGAATAACTATTGAACTACAAAAAGCAGAATACAGTATGCTAAAGTGTTCTATTAACAGAACTGTACAGATAGCATGAACTGATTTACATAATAGGTCCACAGATATTTGTTGAACAGACGTAGACATGAATAATTAGAAAATGAATACTGAGGTCTTTATATATGTTTAAATAAATGGAAATACAGAAAGGCAATTACTACCATTTTGTCAGTCTATGCCTTGGCAAGTTGTGCATGGTAATGAACTTCAAAGTATACTTTAAATAGGCTAATGAGAATACAACAACATGGAGGTACATACTTGCTTACTCTCACCTCTCATGATCTGTGTGTCTCAGGGTTGCTGCCTTGCCTGGTAACCCTGGGTCACATCTGAGAGTACACAGGCAGCAGAATCCTCTGAGATCCTCCACTCGAGGAATTTTTTAGATTTAATCTTTCACTATCAAGTTCTTCCTCAATTATCTATCTATCTATCTATCTATCTATCTATCTATCTATCTATCTATCTATCTATCTACATACACACATACTTCCTCATGTGTGTATGTATGTGTGTATATATATATTTATAAATAAATATATACATATATATTTATAATTTCTTTTTATTTAGGTAACATTTGTTTACAGCACTGTATTCAGGGGAATAGGTTTATACCTCCTCAGCTTATGTACCACACCACACCCACCAGCAGAGCACCCATAATATATCTTTACCAAATACCACTGGGCCCATCTCCCTTCCTGTTCCCATATTCATCTAACCTCTCTAGAAACCTCCATTCGTCAGTCATGTCTCCAGGCTTTACTGAAACCTATGTGAAAATTGTCATTAGATTGGGAGAATGATTTCATTTTAGATTTTTTTCTCTTTCCTGTTTTATCAGTCCCCAATTGACAGCTAGATATTCTTTAACATTTTCACCTCTGTTTGTTTTTATACCCTATCCTTTCATAACAGATCTGATTCTTTTGTCTCACCATTGCACACTAGTGCGACTTAAATCTAGGTTTGCCATTCTTCCTTGTATATATTCTTACCATCATTGCCTTGGTTGCTGACTCTGAATTTGTTTTCATCTCCCTAGTGATAATTTCAATTTTGCTGTGAGGCCACAGTTGCCCCATTTCTGGCACTGGTGGACTATTCTCATATCAAGATATTTTGTGGAAATAAGTCTAACTTGGAATGATGATGCATTTCAAGAACATTGGCAAATTATACATGTGGCAATTTAGCTGGTAAATTACGTTCAATTATGCTTGTTTTAAATACAAATATGAATGTTCTTGTAGTTGGCTATCTACTTATTAATTATGCATCATCATTACAGGAAAATTTTAATGTTGTTGTCTTTTGTTATTATTGAAATCTTTTATTTGCTTGTGCTTATGTCCCTCAAATAATCTGTTTAGCACTCAACATTTAAACATTTATTAACTATTTACAATATGCAAAGTACTGTGTTTGTTGCTATTCTTTTTAGCTCATAGCCCAAAGGATAAGCTCTGTGAATTTTATTTCCATTTTACTTTTATTTACTTGGTATTTAATCATCTTCCTCACTAATAATATGCATTTCCTACTAATTACCTAATAAGAAGATAACAATTCTGATTCATGAAAATAATGAGTTAAGTGAGTAGTTATATAATATACAGAAAAGTACTAAGTTCAGAAAGGGGGAAAATCAGGTCTAAATTAGTGAAACCTGAATCTGCTTTAACTAGACCTCATCTGTGAACCTCCAAATAATAAAAGATCTAAAACTTTAGAACTATCAAGGGTTGGGAAGGAAGATTTCCCAGATCTGCCTCAAGATATCCTCAGGAAGACTGAGGTAGGGGTAACTTTCTAAGGTGCAGGAGGGATGACTGAAAACTGATTCTATTTTCATGGAAATCAAGAAACAAATTAAGTCTCCAGTTAAAACTGCATACTGTATGGGAGAAGATACAAATCTTCCTTATAGACTCCAAATAACATATGTAGATACCACCACCACCAACACCAGCAATGACTTCCTTAAGTGTGAATTACATTTAGTGACCCACTTCCAGAAATCAGAGTATAGAAATAGAAAAACAAACAAGCAAACTAACTAACTAACAAACAAAAACCCAGTAACATGTAGTGGAAAAAACTGTAAATCCCTTCCTTAACTAAGTGCGCAATCAGGGTAAGTCATGTTGAGTTAATGCATTCTCTATATAAGTGATGAGAAAGCCACTTTTTGTCTATTGTATTCTTCCTAGAAGCTTAAAATCCCAAACTTGGGCCTCCCTGGTGGCGCAAGGTGTTACATCTCAGCACTATGAAGCTATCTGTAACCACTGCAGCATGAGTTCTAGCCCTGGCCAGGGAGCTTCCTTCATGCCACAGCAAACCTCTCCTGTTTCACCAGCTTCTCCCCTTAGCAGTGTATTTCAGTGGATTTGCCTGTTCTGTTCCTCCCTCTGTCTCTAGTGAATCCTCTCACCCTCACCCCCCAACACCCCTAACCTACACCTCAGCTCTTGTATGCATAAATAAATAAATCTTTGACAAAAAAAAACAAAACAAAAACAACTCATCATGATCAAAAAAATAAGTCAAATTCAAATTGGTGGACTATGAAATAATAAAAAAGATTTACTAATCTCTTTCTTCCATTGCTACCCAGAGATCCTTAAAACTCTTAGAATTTCCTAAGTGATAAGAACACTAAGAATATCTTTTGTTATAATATCTGCACACTGATTTGGGTTTCTAACATATGATTCTTGAAAAAAAAGAAAAAAAACTAGTAATTTCCTGGGTAATAGAAGTGTTCTTTTTCTTTCTAATGAGGTAACTTTAGTTGGCCTCTTGCATGACTCCTGGTTAAGTATAAATTACCACAAAGACCAAGCCATATTTAAAAGCTAGAAATTTTCAACTCCCTTCTCTTGATCGGAGGATGAAAATGAAGTTAATGATTGATACTTGCGATGTGATTAAATCTCCCAAAAATATGGTATTGGAGAACATCCAAATGGGTGAACACATCCACACTGGCAACATGTGTTAACTAAATGAGACAGAAGCTCCTGCACTCAGAACCTTCCAGTATCTCATCATGTGTATCTCTTCATCTGGGTGCTCATTGTGTCCTTTATAATATGCTTTTAAAAATTGATAAATGCAAAGTGTTTTCCTAGTTCTGTTAGCTGTTCTGGAAAATTAATCATACCAAGGAAGGCATCAAATGAATCTCTAATCTGTAGCCATATTGAAAAGAAATTTTGGGTAATTTGGGGACCTATTTTTTGTGGTTGGCATCCAAAGTGTCGTGGTGAGCAGTCTTATGGGACTGAATCCTGAAACTGTGGATCTGAGAGTATCTCTAGGTAGGTAGTGTCAGAATTGAAATTGTAGGACACACAGCTTCCCAACTGCTGTCACAAAAAATTATGTGGGGGACATTGCATATACATCTGGTGACCTGAAGTTTCTCAAGTAAAGTGTTCCGTTGAAATGTAAAGAAGAAACACATAGGAGTGAAGAACTGAAGTTTTTCCAAATATTCAAATGCATTTAACAAAATACTAATTGATACTACTCAAAATAATGAGCATCATGAAAAACAAGGAAAGTCTGAGACATTGTCCTTTTTTTTATAGTCATAACTATTGACTGTTACTTAAACTATTTTTGTTATTGAGTATTTGCAATATTCCAAACACGAAGGAGAGTCAAATGTATAGGTTATTTCTTTGACAGTATGATGTAGTAAAGATGGGTATAGTTGCACCCAATAGCATATTTTTTTGAGAGGGCACATGAATTGACAATTTTCAAAGACTGTTATATTTAATAAAAATATATGAAGTTGAGAAATGTTCACCTTTACTTTTGTCCCATCATTATACAAATCAATGAGGACTTTTTAAGGACTATTACAAAGAATAAGAACTTTTCCAGAAATATTAGTATTCTCCTCCAATAAATATTTGAATTCATCATATTTCAAAATTGTGGATTAAAAAAAATCTTATTTTTTCCTTAGATTGCTTCAAAATTATTTATATATTATTTAACATCACACTTATAGACTTCTATATCCCTATTGTACACAACTAGTCTAGGGCAAACTTGAAGGTAAAAAGTCAATTTTCTGTGTGCCTCAACGAGATGAGCCTGCTAAGGGGTAAAATTAACAGCTTTGTGGTGAAGTGTTAAGCAGTTAAGAGCAGTGGAACTTATTGTGGCCATGGCTTCACTAGAGAGCAAACACACCTTGATGGCTGTGTATTATCTTTTGACTACCCCTAGAGATATTTTTATACTTTGTTTTCTTCTATATGACATTTTCTGTTGAATCTGAGAGAGAACAAAAAAAGATGAGATTTAACTCTTTGGGCTTATCTACCTGCAACTCGGTGATGCAATTCCATAATGTCTCACCCAACATGCCACAGGAAACACATTTAATTGCAAAAGATGAACAGAGATTAATAGTTAAAGGCTGGAAAACAGTCCTATAAGCAAATGGAACTAAAAAGAAGGCAGGAACAGCTATACTTATATCAGATAAAGTAGACTTCAAACTTAAGAAGGTATAAAGAGAAATAGCTGGTAACTACATCATGATAAAGGGGACAAAAAAACAGGAAGATATAACACTCATCAACATATACTCCCCAAATGAAGGAGTGTCAAAATATATCAAACAATTATTATCATCCCTGAAAACTGACACTAAAGAAAATACACATATAGTAGGAGACTTCAATACCCCACTCTCACCATTGGACAGATCAACAACAACAACAACAACAACAAAAAAAAACAAGAACACTAAAGCTCTAAATAAGGACCTAGACCACATGGGATGAACAGGTATCTGTAGGACACTAAACCCCTGAAAAAAATACACATTTTTCTCAGGTGCACATGGAACATACTCCAGGATTGATCATATATTAGGTCACAAAACATGCCTCAACAAAACAAATCTCAACAGATACACTAAGATCAAAATCATACCAACCTTCTTCTCTGATCACAAAGCAGCTAAAAGGATGTAAAGCGTAGCATGAGAACTCATTTTTCATTCCCATCATCTGTCATGATCTGTCTTACTAATATCTAACAGTGATTTTTGTTATTCTTCAGACTTAACAAGCTTATTCATGTTTCAAAGCTAGCACACTTGGAATTCATCATGCTTCATTTCTTTTTTTCAGGTTTATTTCCTTCTATTGGTCACTTTACTCACATGTCCCTCCTCAGACATGTCTTTCTTATCTATCATCACCTGTCATTCTTGGCCTTTTTTCCCTGTGTATTATCTCTACGTCCTTAACATTATTTAAATTACATTTAAATGATCATTTTTTACTCATTTATGATTAGTCACTTCTATTAGAAAGTAAACTCTATGATGACAGAAGACTTGCTTGTACGCCCATTATAGGACAGTACCTAATATGTAATAGATTTTTTAAATGTAGTTGTTTAATATTTTAGTGAATGTCTATTTATAAAAGAGAGAACAATGAAAAATTATTAGAATATAATTTCCCTAAGATTAGAAAGACTTGCATCTTGAGCCCTAAGCAAAATAAGCCCATTGTAGTACCTTAAATCAGCGAGGTTTATTTTTCTATTTTAATATGAAGTCCAGAAGTGGATGACCATAAGTTTACATCATTTGATCAAAGATAGCTGCCTCTTTCCAAAGTAGAGGTTTATCATGCTATTCAGAAGTAGAGTACCTCTATTTGATATGATTTGATAGGTTATTTTGGTACTGGGAACATCCAAAAATTATTCCATATAAAATGATGGTAACAGCATTCCCAGAGCCAAAATATATGTTGATGATAAGGCAAATGCCAGAATTTATTTTAATAATAATCTCTCTGAGATCCCAAAATGCTCTAACTTTATATTAAATCCCATTCAATATAGCAGGGAATCTTGATCAAATTTGCACATATCAAATAAGCTTAAGACTCTTAGCTAATTCACTAATGATCCTCAGTTTTATATATGCCAAAGCAAAATTCTTAATTACATAACAGAATGAGAAAAAATATCTTCAACTTCTATGCTATGATTGACTATATAGTATTATAGTCAGTTGCAGGATTAATATATTTTGTCTAAGATAAGGATGTTTCTCCTTTGCAGATTTTACTAATAGGAAATTCATTGCTGCTGCATCAAAAATCCATACCATCCAGCCTGTGCAGAAACTTGGAAGATTCATGAATAAAAACACATCTATGAACTATGACTTTGTGTCTATACATGTTGTTTTGTCCTAAGAAAGCAGACCAGCCTCCAATTTATGCTTCTCTGCAATAAAAATATTTTCATGACTATACTGAGATTATGTTTTGATAGTAATTCTTCTAAAAATCACTCCAATTGGCTATTTTCTTCATCATATTAAGATTTTTTTTTTACCTAAGACATTAGCCTTCGTAGGATATTAGCATTAGAGATCACAATTTTTGTTACTCTAAATTTTATTTTAAATTAGTCATATCTCCACAGCTATTGTGTGTTTCCTAAGAAAAAATTGTCTAGCTGTAATCGATTGTCCTTCTCCATAAAAGAAGTGGTGTGAATTTATGCATCTCTTCCCTATCATAAAACATGCACTGTCTGTGTGTGTAGACATCATAAAGCATCTGTCCACAAGACAGTAAAAGTTGCTTCATAAAGACTACCTTTTTACCTTTGATGTAGTTTTGTTTTTTGCACGTTAGTCCCATAAGTTAGTATAAGATATTGATTTGACTGTTTTAACAGAAATCCATGTAGAGGTTCCCCCACTATTCAAAAGTCGAGTGCCTCTGTGTGGTATGATTTGATAGGTTATTTTGGTGCTAGTAACTTGAATGAGATAAAATGTGTGTTTAGGGTTGACATACTTTTAATTAAAAGATCAGACTCTGATTTTTGAAGCTCTATTCCTCTCAATTAGGACATCTAGCCACATAGATTCCTTTTCTCTTATTGTTCTACCATCTCTGAAGGTGTTCTCCAAGTGGTAGAATATGACTTCCTAGTCCATGAGGAGAAAGAAAGTAAAACTGAAAGGGAAACTATTGCTTCTTTTTTTAAGAATGTGGCCTAGAAGTCATACAAATCATTTCGATCCTTTGACCCAAACTTAGTCACAACACCATACCTAGCTGCCATTGAGGCTGATAAATATTGTCAATGTTTGGGACATCATGTACTGAGCTAAAATTGGGGATGCTATTTCCTAAAGAAAATGGCTAGAGTTATTAGGGAACATCTAGTGGTTTCTTCCACAAAAGCACTGCTCACAACTTAGAATCAGAATTTGACTATATATGTCAGTTTGATTCCAGATGCTTCAGTTTAATAATACCTAAAATGGCTCATTCATGTAAAGGCTTTATAAAAATCAGAAAATGTTGAAAGTAAAGTAACACTGTAATACATACATACTATTTGTAAACACAATTAATCCTTGGAAAAGTTTGCAAAAATATAGAGATAACATATAGGTCTAATTATAATGTAGTCCAGATGTTATGTATCAATTTCTCCATGCAAACTTATCTTTAGACAGGAAAGGGTAAGAAAAGTTTATCTGTCCTTGCTTCTCATTTGCCATCCAGGTTTCCCTGAGCTTTAGGGATGCTTCCATCCATCTCCTTATATCATTATTGTTTGTTACTAACTCAAATCATAATTTCTATTGCCTTAAATCAAGGTTGATATACAATCACAAAAAATCCCATTCATTCTGTCTTTATTATCAAAAAGTCATCATTTTGAAATAGGAATATTTATGAACAACATTTTTATAATTAAAATTATTCTTGTTTAATTAGCTAATAAAGACATGAGTACAGATGCAAAGATTTCAAGTAATACTGCTGTCTTTTTTCACATATTACAGTGTTTGTTACAGAATTCCCTTTGTGCTTTTTCATGTAGTTTATAGTGAACTTGGAACAACTTCAGATCTGGAAGATACTGGCATTCTTTCCTGTTACTTTAAGATCCTTTCACTTAATATTTCTTTTATTTCAGCAGCAGGATGGAAAATATTTAATTAGCTATTTGACATGCTTATGATAACTAAAGTGTGTTACATTCTGAAAGAATTTATTGCAGAACTATAATTATTTAAAGAAAATGAATAACTATTAACATGTAGGAAGATAGAGGTACAGACAAATAGCACAAACACATACAGTATACACCACAGCACTGCCACAGCTTCAAAAAAAGAACCGATAGGTATAAAAAACTTAGAAAACTTGTGATGAAATAAAATATATCCCCTGCTTTATGAACTTCTGGGAAGAATTTAGAAGAAAATTGGAAGCATTTTGATTTTTTTTTTATTATAAAGAACTATTTAATAAGATATGTACACAAGGATTATACTCTGGGAAGTTTGTGGTAATTGCCTCCCATCTTTTTCAACATTGGATTATTCACCTCTAAAATCTTCAGATCATTTTTTGAAAATATATAATCCCCCACCAAAGAAACAGCCTATGAACCAGGTAACACAGTGGGCTGCATTTTCAAAAGTCACAAAGAATATTACCTCTTCAATGATATGGAAACAATGGCAAGAACATAGGTAGAAGTTGTACCAGACCTATAGGGTGTCTGGAAATAATGTATAGTAAAACATTGTTTGGATTGAATTGTTCTTAAGGTCTCTGTGCTCAATGATTAGTAAGTATGAGATAGAGAGATGTGCTCATTTGAAACATTATTTGGATTAAATCTCATCAAGTCATTGTGTGTGTGACCTCTCAAAAGTCAAAAAGTTAAGAGGTAGCATGTTATGGTATCTCAGAGAACAATACTCTCTTATTTAATCTCATTTTTTATTTACTAGAGCCACATTATCTTCTCTAGATTTAGAAAAACAGCTGTGATACTTTTTCTGACAAACAAGATTAAAATCCTCAGAGGTCTTTATCATTTCTACTGACTTCTGTGCTTTTAAACTGGCTTATTTGTCACATCAACTGAAACCCCCTGATATTTGTTGAACCTTTGAGTACTATTTCGTTATTCCAATTATTTTTAAATGAAGATGTTCTCACTTTCTATAGATTACACACTTCTATACTTCATATTCATTGCAGTTCATTTCTTTATAAAGTTGATAAACAGTTTTCAATTCCAAATTATGCCTTACATGTTACAAAGATGCAGCTGTAAGCTGCAGCGTTAAAATATGAACTGAGAGTCTACATCAGAACAAACAAGGTCATCATCAAATAACTGCTAAGATTAGGTTCATTTTTTATCACTTGCTAATTGCTATATCTGGAGGGTTGAGGGAAAATCCAATATGCCATTTTTAGAGAGTTTCACAGCCGTGTGGTCTTGTAGCTAGTGAGGCCCTGCCGTTTTCTGTAAGAAATGAAGACAGATTTATCCATTTGTTTTATGTGTATTGAGCAACTATTATTTATTTGTCAGGCATTGTTCTACATATTAGGGATGTAGACAAGAATAAAATAAACTCCCTGGTTGCAAAGATTTTACAGTTCACTTAGGGAAATAGACAAGTGACACACAAGTTTTTGAATGAATAATAACACATTTATAAATAGCAAGCCTCAAGAAAAGATGGAAGCATGTTTTCATTTTGGAGTTATTGTTGGTTATCTATAATATGCAAATATCTGGCAATAACGAAAAGAAGGTTCCATTGTAATTTATCTATAATCGTAAGGATTTAAGATTAAAAAGAAGAAAAAATTTGATGCAGGAAAACAGGACAAAAATAAACTGAAACTTAACTTCCACCCTTAAAATGAATTTTGTTCCCCTTTACCATTACAGATAATTTCATAAAGCTTTCTGAGTTGTAACATTCTCTAAAGAGCTAGAAAAAGACAACAGAATGTTTGCACAGTCTCTGTAATGTATGGGTCTACATAAAACATGTGAGATCCTCACTTGAGCCCTCAAAAATGAGTCTTCTTCCACCTCTATTTATAGTCACTTTTATAAACATTTTGATTTACATGATAAAACAGTAGAGAGCATATTAAAACTGACACATATAATGTGTCACCTATAATGAACATAGTAACACTTAAGTCAAACAGCAGTTGATTGAACAGATTTTCATTTGGATGGTTTTCTGGTGTTTAATAGGTTTTAAAAAATGTAAATGGGAAGTATCATTTAATTATTCTTTTATTTTTCATTTTGCTTTAGGCTTTTTTTCTTAACATGAGCAATATACTACATTTTTCCTTTGGATATTTCTGGGCAAATACTTTATAAAATAACAAAACACCTATTGTTGGAATATAGAAAAGTAATGTGATCGCCCTGATTAGATGTCCAGTTGGAAAATACAGTGTCAATTGACAAAAGCTGTTCTCCAGGAGACTTGCTGTTTGTTGTGTAAGGAAACACTACACTGACAAATGGGAGTCATGGAGCAGGCTACATAATGCAGGCTGCTGCTGAAGAGCAAGATCTTGGCCTTTTCATTGATAGAATAAGCATACAACATCAGTTGTAAGGGGAAGGAGGACAGAAAGAAAAGGGAGAGGCGAAACTAGAAAATGTGCTCTGTCATCTATGGTATCGGGATGTGGGTCTGCCCTCTAGCCACTTCTCATCTGCTTAATACTCGGTATTGTAACTGAGATCAAGCCCCAGATCCCCAGCCATGGTTTCAGTCTTAATCAACAATGCATTCCACTGATCAGTTTCTGGGGTTCCCTGTCATACATTGGTCCTCAGCCCCCCTGGGTGTTCCTGGTCATACCTCATGATGCATACCCTTCCCAGGGTGATCAAGCTTTCTTATCTTGATTGATTTGAAAGGTACCTGGTAAGGTTTGGTCATAACTGATTGACCAGGCAGTTCTGACCTTGTATAGGAATGCAGAACTGCAGTTAACAAGAATGGTGGCCAAACAGACCACTTAAGTTTAGCAGAACCACAGCTGTTGACCAACAGAACTGGAGAAGCAAAGCTCTGTCTATAGCAAGCGTTATCTTCCATATGGACAGTGTCATGAGAGAATAGACAATCCCAATGGTGATAATTCTCTACTAAGGACAGGAATTAACTACTGCTACACTGCTGATCACGCAACCCAAAAAGCACAAAATGGCATTCAAACCACTGGAATCTGGGAAAATTTTTAGTTAAATGGCATAAAGAACCCCCATTATCCCAAGAATTGATATGTGAAAGATATGCATGAATACGTGCATTTGTCTTAGAATGTAAGACAAATGTGTTTATATTCCAAATACTTAGCTTAATATTCTGTTCACCCATTCATAAGGTTATGACATATTGGTCCTCACACCTTATTTAAATAATTTACCTAATCACAACTATGTGAGTGGTTTGCCTGTTTAGCCACAGTCTTAAATGCAACAGAGTCAGATAATTTGATTGTTTCAAGTAACAAGGAGATAAAAATACCTTCCAAATTTTCCTATTACCTCTAAAGGTGGTGGAATTCTCAGAAATGAAGAAGCCAGATGAAAGAGGCTTTGATTTTGCATATTATTCCCTAGATCTTATAATTATCATGATAATTATCACAGAAGACTATGTTAATTTTGCCCTTGGGGAGGATCATTTGAGGAGAAGAGAAAAAAGAACTTCATCTACATGACCTTATGTAGGGTAAGTGGAACACTGATCGGGTTTTTCTGCCCTCCCATAAATGATAGACCTCTGCAGGCTACACACATGCCTGATGGTGGGCACCAGAAGTGGGGTGTGGGACTGTGTGAGTGGGCACACCTGGCCCTGGAGACACTGAGCATAAAAGGGCAGCATCACTGAGGAAGCAGTAGAGGCAGAGGGAGTAGAGAACAGAGTGTGGAGCAGAGGGAACAGAGAACGGAGTAGGGTGGTGGAGGGCCATTTGGGGTGTAGCAGAGAGGCCACGAGAGTATGCCTGAGAGCCCAGAGAGAGTAAAGATTCTCCAGGGGCTAGGAGGCCTGCCAGCCTCCTTGCCCCCCGGCCACCCTGCCTGCCCTGTACCTGGTTATCTCAATACAAAAGATAATTAAAAGCCTAAAAAAGACACAGAGGGCTCCAGGACTCATCCTTTTTCTCCATCTGCCCAGCTCCATAGAGAACCTGTGCCTGTGCTCTTGCTCTCACTGAACCTTAATATAGTCAATTACTTAATACTATGAATTTTTCTCCCTTATATTTCGAGTCCAACCCTCTTTATTGTCACCTCCTTTCAGGTTGTAATAATTAAACTCTTTATCAGAATAACTAAGTATGTAACTCAACTTTTGCTCTTCTCCATTTAGTGTCCTCCTCAACTATTTCTCATTTAACTTATTTTTCTTTGTTGGAAACCAATCAATTATCAACTTTAGCAGAATCTCTTATTAGCAGAGTTGAGGATGCCACAGAATCCTTGAGCAAATCCTATCATTAACTAGACCTTCTAGACTCCCAAACGAGAATTGCAGGTTGATTCTCAGATACCAAATTATTGACCCATTATTGTGAATAATTTATTCTCTGTCTACCCTTTCAAAGATGTGCATAAAATGCCAGTTGTACCTCTTAGAAATTTCAACTGCAGTTACCTCATTTTTCATTATCTGATTGTTCTTGACCAAATTGATATTCTCTTTACTAGAACCTTTTTGACATTTCTATAGACTTAGTACTATGAATCTTAACTTTGCTCCAACAGTATTTATAAACTTCCTTTTTTTTCATAGATTTATTTTATTTTTGCATACAATCTGGGGTGTAGGTCAGAAGTGTGGGGTGGCGAGAGGGTTCACCAGAGACAGAGTGGGGAGCAGAACAGGCAGATTGACCGAAATACACTGCTGAGGGGAGCAGCCGGTGAGGCAGGAGAGGTCTGCTGCGCCATGTGGGAAGCTCCCCGGCAGGACATGGAACTCGCACCACAGATGCTGACAGCTCTACAGTGCTGCGCTTAACCCCTTGCGCCACCAGGGAGGCCCTATTTATAAACTTCTTGAGAGTGGATTAAGTTTCTTTTATTTTATCCTGGAAACATTTGCTATTTGCTCAGTAAATTATTACTTTATCTATTGTTTGGTTGAGGAGATAGCCCTATTATTAGAACACAAAGAGTTAGGCCATTCTTGTTACTTTCATATTTTTTAAGTGTAAAATCAGTCTGTTTCCTGTCCTCAGGCTAAAGATAAATAAAAATATATAATGAGTCTACTTTATGTAAGCATGTGTTTAACGTAGTAAAAGAGGGGAAAGATATGAAAACAAATGATGAATACATTAATCTCAAGAAGAAAACAATTTCCTTGTTAAATATAGAAGTTTATTATGCTCTAAACTCTGAGAGGGCAAAAAATCATGTTCACAGCTGTTTCCTTAGCATCTAGCATAGTGCCAGGCACATTGGTTTCATTTTGACAACTGCTGTTGAATTAATAAATTATCCATCCCTCACATATAGTAACTATATACCCACTCAACTTATTAAGAAATAAGTATACAATTCATGCATAAAAGGTAAAATTAACTTGCTTTGAAAAGAAACTTTCTTGGGCCTCCCTGATGGTACAACCAGTTAAGCGCTACTCTGTGGAGCTGTTGGTGGCTGCTGCATGAGTTCTATGCCAGGTGGGGTAGATTCCCACATGGTGCGCAGACCTTGCCCACTGCTCCCCTCAGCAGTGTACTTCAGTCGATCTGCCTGTTCTGCTCCCCACTCTGTAAAAAGAAACTTTCTTATAAGATAACCTAAGAATCAAATATATAATAAAATATTCATCAAATCATTGGGGGGGTTGTTTGTTTGTGGTGTTTTTTTTATTTTTTTTTTTGCTAACATTAACATTTATGAAATAATTGCTATGGTAATTTGACCAAAAATCCCTAGCATAACATGAAACATGTCTGACCAGATACTGTTACTCAGTGAGTTTTAATAATCACATTTATACAATGGTGGGAGTCTGCTTTCTATTTATTGAATTACTAGAACTATAGTGGCAGCCTTCACTTACTAAACAAGGAGCCTATAGAAATGGGTCATGAGGTGGGAGGGAGAGACCATGTGACATACAGACAAAAGCAGGAATCCATGGGCAAGTTCTGTTCAGAAGAGAGCAAAATGCTCCAATAGTTAAGCTACACACGTTGCATGGGTTCAGCTAACTGACTGGGTACCGCCAAGGGCCCAGTGTCCTGTGGTGGTAGATCAGGTTCAAGGCAGTGGTCGGTATTGCAGAAGCAGCACTCATTCTCACTGGAGTGCTGAGCTGGACACTAAGGGTAGGGACTAGAAGAATGACAAAGCAGGTGTGGGCAAGAGTAAGCAGAATTAACCCAGGCATCTGAACAATGAAAATAAAGTTTCTAGAGGAATTATGGAATTCAAGACAAGAGACTTCTATTTACTTCTTCTCTGTGTCCCTTAATAATCTAAGTGCCCAGAGAACCCTTGACTACAGACTGGGATGGAAGAGCAAGACATTTGTCAGGTATTCCACAGAAGTGCAGCACTTTAAAGTCCACAGTGACTTCTGAGGTGGAAGATTGGAATGAAGATGATTCAGTCACCAGTTTCCCCTTCCCTATCAAGATTTTGAAACATTTTAATAATATCTACTTCATCATTTTCCTATATCTCTATCATTGGATTTCTGTTCCAGAGCTTTTCTGATGATACACTGCTTGCAATTTCCCTTTAAACTCAAACTTAACTCTTTGCTTTGAAGCACAAAGATCTGAAAAAAAAAATCCAATTAGCATCTTAATAGCAGGTACCTTTGGGCAAAGATCTGCTCTGACTCTCAGCTGGTGGCAGCCCGGTGTGTAGTTGGCTGAGATGATGAAGAGAGATCATGTCTGACTGCACCTTCACTCCAGGTAGGGTAGCAGATGTCTATCCAAAGGGAAGGCTGACTGCAGAGACCCTAAACACAAGCCACACGTGTGGAACTAACAAAACAACATTTCTCAGAGAAACACCTGTGTCCTCTCTTCTTTGGATCATGCTAAGAAGAATATTTTCTTTATCAAAGCCAAAAAATGTCCAAAAAAAGAAACAGTGTGGTCTGGTCTTATCCTTTTTGGGAACAGTGTGTACTTTAAATTCAGCCTAATAGAATACCATGCTAATGTTATCAAGATAGCTCAAGTGGAGGTGATTCGTAAAGACCAATGTCATAAGTCACAGAAGCAAAGTGTCAGGAATGAATAAGAAAGTGTGCACCTCATTAGGTAGGTTATGCTCAGAATGCAAGGACTAATGATTATTGATCAGTAGATTTATATTTTCTGTGGAAGAAATTATACAAAGCATAGTCATACGAGATTGTATATTGTTGACAATGTAAAAATGCCATCATATCATCATTATATGTATCTACAGATAATCTTTATAGACAATGATCTTTTTATGCATGTAATTAATATTCATTGGAAAATTTTTTCTAAAAATTTCTAATAATTTCTAATAATCTAAAAAATTTTAATGTAAGCAGCAGTAGGTCAATGGGAAAGACAAACAAACATAATCAGCCACCAATACGTACAGATTATGTCCATCATATTGGTAACTTTTTTAGTTAGTGGTAATTGGCTTTCCAAAAATCCCTTTGAAAGGAAATACAAGCTTGATATTGGCTTGGAACCCCATCATGACAAATGTTCCTGTTTTAAAAATGTGTACATCTTGGTTCTAGTGAATGGTTCAATTAATTGAAGGCTTGCTTTCTTGTTAAAGTTTAAAAAGAAAATTATCCCCTTCAGAGAGTGCAGATTTCTTGCCATTGCCTCACCCATGTATCAAACAGTGGACATTGCTTGGGCAACATTATAGGATAAAGCTGGTATTTTTGAAATATTGATGGGGGCTTTCACTTATTTGGGCATAATCCTCAGACCATCACTTTTCATTTGCTCAAGTATGCATATTACACATAATTCATCTTTTATTAGCATAATAATTTCTAATGAGTAAGTCCCTTTGTATTTTATCACATAATTAAATTTGCAATAGCTGTATATATACTATATTTACTCATCAGTGGGAGAAGGAAGGCCAAGCTAGAGAGGTAATTACATGTAATCTCATTTTCCTAAATTGTCAACAGATAGAGCTCGAGTACAAAATGTGCTTTAGAATGAAGTCAGATACTATAGCTAAATGAATCTGCCCAGTAGATGTTAAACTCCTGGCTTGCAAAAAAGGGAAACCTATATACCCATATGTGCAAACTAAAACAATAGACATTACAATGCCAATTTAAGCATTCAATATTTTAAAGACTAATGCTTTTTATTATATGTATCACATAGGTAAGCATTTTTCAGTCTTTTTCAAAAACTACAAAGGATCAGCGATTTTACCTTGTTTATAAATTAAATGTTAGCCTGTCAGATTTTCTGGTAGATGCTGATAGAAGTTGCAAGACTCTGGGGTCAGAGTTGTAGAAGTTTACTACTCATGGCACAAACAAGCAGCAGTAGATTCAGGTTTGCTTCCTCTTTCCTTGCTCTCTGAGGTCTGTGGCAAGGTAGAGTTGCCTGAGTAAAATTATTCACTGGGTTTGTATCCAAATGGAGAACTTCAGCTTAGGAAACCCTAATCTTTATTAATGGACTGCAAAGAAACCTGCCTGAACTTTGCCCTGAAGGTAGACATCATCTTTAATATCCTGATAAATAAACAAATCTGCTTTCTACCTGGAGGGAGATACTATCTCTCTCTTCCAAGGTTATCTGCTATGCAAGCGTCCTTGTCAAGATATTCTGGTACAAAAGAGGATACCAAGTACACAGAAATGGGAAGGACCAATGACAAATTACCTACAACAACATGTTTTGTATTAAGCTTTTGCTCTATGAACTCTGGGATATAAATATATGGCCTTCCAATGTAAAAGACAATTTTTACTGTTAGAAAATAACAAAAGTTGTAAGTATAAAATCATAACTGCATCAATACTTGTTTACAATGGATTCATAAGTACTGTTAAACAAGACACAGTGGACCAAAATGGAGTTACTCATGCTAAGCCCACATTTCCAACCAAGATTTAATATCTAACTTAATTGTCATTTCACCTCCTCCCAGGAATATAATTCTGACCTGTCTAGGTAAAAAATAGCCATATTCTGCATGATAAAAACCCTCTATCTTCCTGTAAGGAAACATAGACTTGCTTGAAATGCTCTTCTTTTGCAAATAAAAGCTTGTCACACCCTCTTCCTTGCTATAAAAACATGTGATTTTGTGCTACTGTTTGCAGTACCTTTCTATTGTTCTTGATGGGTGTGTTGTTGCTAGATTCATGGTTCACTTAAAGTGATTAGGTCTTTAAATATATTTAAGTAATCTTTTTAATAGTATACTTAAGAGGCTTGGTTTTATAATTTTGGTAGGAGATAGAAATGTTATGGGTAACTCAGAAAAGGGTTAGGAGAAAAAGAGATGATGGGATGAGAAACTCACTCCCATGTGCCTTGAGCTTTGGTGATGCTCCGGCCAGTCAGGGAAGCTTCAGAGGGAAAGTGACAACAGAACTGAGCTGGGGTGGGGGAGGGGTTCTCCAGCTGCACAGAACCCAGCTCTGCTCTGAAAACCCATTGATTAGAACACACAGAGGCATCAGTAGGCAGCATTTTTGAAGTGCACATCACCCTTCCAATAAAGAGCGTTCAAGGGGTAACCTCGTGCACCTTTGCAGTGGCAGCCAGAACAGAAGACAGAAGAGAATATAAAAAAGAAAGAAGTTTCATATTGTGTATGTGTGTGTTTGTGGGTATGTATGACGGACATGTAATAGCTAAAATTGACAACTCCTGCTTTGCACCCAACCCTGTTCTAATTACTTTAAATGTAATATTTTAATCATTTTCTATGAAGTATTATTCTCCTTACTGTACAGATAGGAAAATCAGGCCGGATAAGGTTAAAGAAGTAGTCCTAGACTTGCATTTTGTAAATTAAACTACTTGTATTACAATGGGGAGAAGGGGCTAAGGGCTATTGGGTTAACAGACAATTGAGTTAGAGTAATATAAATGACTGATGGAAGGCACAATAGTTCAAGAATGGTTAGGTGATCTGAGAGATAGAGTGGTCACTAAAGACTGATAAAACGGGTAGAATGTAATTTAAGCCTTTAAAATAATGGACAGAATGACCTACACAAAGGCATGCAAGTGGGAAAGGTCATGGTTTGTGCAGAAAGAACAATGACCAGATTAATGAGATTGTATTTTATTTATTCAACATTTTTATTGTTGGTCAGCTATTATGTGTAAGCAACTAAAGAATAGTGAAAATAATGCTGAATGTGCAGGTTGGGTCAGATAGTAGAAAGCTTCCAGAGGTAAAACATGACATGTTACATTTGCCAATAATTCTGTTGTGCTTGTTGTGCTTGTGCTATTTTAAATTGAGCTTTAAGCCCATTTTTTCTCTTACGTTTAATGCTTTTAATTCCAGTACTTTGCCCAAAAACTAAAGGTCTTCAAACTGTTTGATTAAAAAAACAATAAACACAGGAAAACATTTTATTTTATCAAAACTGCAAATCATATTTTGTGTCAGAACATCTTTCCTTTAAGTATGATGTCTAAATGAAGTCACTTTTTTTTAAAGATTTATTTACGGGGGCCTCCCTGGTGGCGCAGTTGGGCGCTGCGCTGTGGAGCTGTCAATGCGAGTTCGACACCCAGCCCGGAAGATCCCACATGGTGCGGCAGCCCTCTCCTGCCTCACCCTCTCCTCCCCTCAGCAGTGCATTTCTGATCTGCCTGTTCTGCTCCCTGCTCTGTATCTGGTGAACCTTCTCACCACCCCATGCCTCTGGTCTGTACCCCAGCTTCTATGTATAAATAAATAAATCTTAAAAAAAAAAAGATTTATTTACACATACAAGCTGGGGTACAGACCAGAGGCATGGGGTGGCGAGAGGGTTCACCAGAGACAGAGTGGGGAGCCGAACAGGCAGATCAGATCGACAGAAACACACTGCTGAGGGGAGCAGCGGGAGAGGCAGGAGAGTTCTGCCGTGCCATGTGGGAATCTCCCCAGCAGGCATCACACTTGTGTCGCCACTGCTAACAGCTCCCCAGTGCCACCAGGGAGGCCCCTAAGTGAAGTGACTTTTAAGGTAATCAGCTTTCATAGCATGTTGCTAAGTCCTTTGATACTAAATTTTAACTTCTAAAAGATTTTAAATTCTCATTAGAAATCATTAAATACTTGTGTAAGACCACCCTCTTACACTCAGGAAAGAGGAGTGTCCCAGGTTCTCTGCCCCAGCCAAGGGAGCGTGGAACTGAGCAGGAAAGATAAGAAGCTGGAGAAGAGACAAGAGAAAAACAAAACAAAACAAAACACAGAAAAAGGGAGAAGGGAGGGAGCAGGATGGAAAGTCAGAAGAAGCACAAGGAGCAGAGAGACATGTGAGGAAGCTGTACTGGCCTGGACTGTTTGAAACAGCTGTGGGCGAGAGACCTGTGGGGAGGTGACTATGGCAGCGTTGATCTTGATTTTGATTTTGCTCTTTAACTCCTAGAATTGTCTTGACTGTTTCTGACCCTTTTCTATGGGTCCCTGCTGAAAGGTGTTTTAAACTCATGACAGGCTTTCGGGCCTTGCTTTGGGTCAATCCCATTTGGGTGGACTTTTGCCCACGAGGTGATGGGTAACTTTGGGTGCTTAGTTTAAAAACTATATTCTTTTTCTTTTCTGTATTATCACACTAATTGTGTTAAAGTTTCTATTCCACTTAAGGTCTTAATATGTTTTGTCCTGATGCGGCGGATAGCAGAACCTATTTAGAAAGGGCAGGTTTGGGGGTTTTGGGGGTGCTCCTCTCCCTGCCCTGTAACACTTGGACTGGGTTCATAATACACTTTAAGTTAATGTCTCCATTCTCCTGTTTCTTAGGTCCACAGCCTCTAGTATGCACTGTGGTGTTGTTAGAGAAAAGTCCAGATCCTTTGGGGAAAGTTTGCTCCTTTACCCTCCTGGCAAGAGCCAGGTAACCTCACCTTGAGCCTGTCAGTTAAATCTCATGGCATTTGTTCATGATCCTCTGGAAGCTGGGTGCAACATGATCCATTTGTGTTCCAACCTTCTCCCACCCCAAGTACCTCATTTCTTCTTACCCCACTTCTCAGCTTTATCAACCTTGAGGCAACTCAGTTGAGGCTAAGCTTTGGGTCAAAAACAGTGGTGGTTCATGACTTAAATTTTCAGCCATATCAAAGCCTGGAATCTTATTTCCTCAAACAAACCAACAAAACTCTGGGTATTCTTTCTGGAGCCAGTTGAGAATAAATATTTATTACTCCTTTCATATTCATGAAGAAAGAAGACACATCAAAGTCTATTACTCTTAGATGTTTTTATTTAGTCTCACATTTAAATTCATAACTTTAAGTGCATACAAGAGGAGTTTAAGTTATTGCAAAAAAGCCAAAATAGGTATTCATTTTACACATATACTGAAAGTTCTCTTTTAGGAGATTTAATAAAAGTTGAATTGAAAAGGAGAGAACTGGTAGCCATTTGGAAATCTTTGGAGTAGACTTATAGTATTCATTTGTGGTGGCAATTTCTAAAAGGTAAACTCAAGAGACAATAATGATACCGAACGCCAGCCTCAGTTTCCCTCAGCCAATAAAAGGAAAGAGAGTTTGAGGAAAAGGAAAGTGGTTTAATTTGTTGACAAATGAGAAGGGCACCAGACTCATGTCTGAAAGCCCACCATCAGTCTCTGTGCCAGGGTGCAGGGTTATTTATACAAAGGGAAAAAACGGGGGAGCTGGGCAAGGGTCTGCAAAGGGGCGGGGGAAGTGGTCGGCATGGAGACAGGTGGACACCAGCTTGCTTCCTTCAGCAACTGCTGTTTAACTCTCTTTTCCTTGAAATACAAGAAGACAAACCTGTCAAACAAGGGGGAGGGGATTAAGACATAGGGGGAAGACAAGCTTGGTAATGCTTATATGAGGGACCAGTAATTGGTAACTGCATCAATAACACAGGAGAATCACTTGGACTTGAAAACCATTGTTTAGAGGATAGGAGGCAGAGTGAGCAAAAGAGGGTGTTTGTTTCTCTCTCTGCAATTTTTTTCATACACAAAAGAGAGCAAAGGTGAATTCTCTAGGATTTTGACAGGCAGCCAGAAGAGGACACTGACAACACCAGCTCATTGTGTCTTAAGATTGGAGCACATAACTCTCCAAGACAGCACATAATCATGTTACTGAAATTATTCTACAGAGATACTGGAAGGGAATATACATTAAAATGCCCTTTCTCATCTAATATTGGATTTAGATAAATGGTATTTTAAGGAACAAAGGGCTCACAATATATTGATTTGGGATTTAAAACTTTGTAATTAAGCATCTGGACTTTGTGCCAACTTTGGTAACTTTGCTCTGCAAAACCCCATTAGAGACATAAAAAATTGCAGAACTGTGCACATATTTGCAAATATTTCAGTTATTAAATAATCTATAAATGCATTAGGTTTTACAGTAACTGAAAATACCCCAATATATTTCAAGTTTAAACTATATAGCACGTTTTCAGTAGAATAGTGTCCATTTTTTCTTTGCTACTTTGGTAAAGCAAACATTCTTAGATTTATTGGACAGAAACATATTTTTCATTAAATAGTTGTAGCTATAAAATGCTAATTGTGTTCATATGCATGGATTACTCCAAAAAGATATGCATGACTTTACAGTTGTAAGAAATTCAGTTTAAAATTGGGTGGTAGTTAAAGTATCACTATAAAAACTGAGTTAGACATTCACACATGAGTGAAAAAGAAAGTCCTAAGATTATGATGCCAATTTGTTTAAATAATATGGCTATATTTCTGTGACTGCTATGACAAAATTTCCATGATACTGGGGCTATGTGTCTGTTTGCTTATTGAAGTCTGTATCCTCTGTGCCTAGAATATAATCTGAAACAAAAATATCAGTGCTATACGTAACTTGTTCATGTACATATTATGCACACATATGTGTGTGGGGGTTATATGTGCTTATACCTGTGTGTATATATATTTGTATATGCAAATCCACAAAAATAACTTTAAAATATTTATCATTGAATGTAGGATTGTGAGTGATTTTATCTTCTCCTATACTTTTCTCAAATTTCTAAGTTGTCTACAGTAATCAATTATTAATTTAAAATTAGATAAGAATAGCAATGCTATTAAGAATATTGACATAAGAAAGTCATAAGTACAATCAAAAATGGAATGTTTCATATTTCTTAAATGTGTATAAAATACTTTAGTCTTTAGAAAATATCCACAATTAAAATTCATTGGAATTCTTTTCAATGTAATGTGGAAACTGCATGGACCATTATCTAGTTTAATAGCTATTTTATAATTTCTCCAAGATCTTCTAGGGGGGATTAATTTATGAATAACTGTTTAAAGGCTATTCCGTTGCCCATTTTCCTATGTCTGGTGTCATTTGAGAGCTAGTGAGCTTTAGATTGGCAATAAGGACTTAATTTTTGATTGAGACAATCAATGATCTTGTGACCTCCAAAACCATTTTAAGCTAGAGAAAGAATGACCTGGAAAAGTCACATAACAGATAGAAACTTCATTAACTTTTTTTAGAATGAAGAGTCACTCCTGAGTTGCTTTGCTTTCAACCAATCTAATAATAACTGAGATGTATTTAGTACTTGTGGTGTATCAGGTGCTTTTCTAAGCAAGTTAAGTGTAAAAATTCATTTAATTCTCACAGTTTCAAACAAGTGTAAATTATTTCAGGAAAGTGGGGTGCAGATACATAAGATATGTTACCCAGTGTTCCCTAGCTAGTGAGTGTTCAAACCAGGCTGTCTGGCTCCAGATCCAAGCCCCTAGCCACAATGATGAACTGTCTGCCAAACTTCTAGTCAGGAGTTTCCCCCTGGTGCAGTAGCTAAAGGATTGCTCAAGGAATCCATATTATCTCTATAACCTTTGGGAAAAAAATCATCCTTTGATTGTTGACAATTTCATGTGAAAAAATGTGGGAAATTATACTTGCCTTTCTAGCAATCACTGTGGTGTCCTTTGTGATCTTTTGCAGATTCATTTAGTTCTAATAAATATGTGAATACTCTGTTTCTCAATAAACTGGAAAATCTTGAGAATGTAAAATATCAGAAGGAAATATTTGTAAAGTAAGTTTTTAAAGATATTTTTAAGATCACTAGAGATCTCTATGTCAAAAATAAATAAGAATGAGGTTTAAGTAAATCTACAACTAAAAATTGCACTCATTTTTATAACAGATTTAGCAAATGTTTATTATAAAGTAAGATTTTGTGCTGTTTAAACTTTTCAATATTAAGCTTCTCAATTCATTTGATAAATCTAGAATAACTACTCCAAACCCTGAAAAAGAAGACAAAAAAGTATATATTTCATTTTCACTGTGTGAGAAATCAAACAATAGTGAAAATAATTTAACATCAATATAAAAATAAGTACTTACACAGTTATTACAGAATGAAAGGATCGTTAATTATATGAAATTTCATCAGTGAAAGAAATGAATACAAGCAATCAGTTAAAGGTATTAAGAAAAATCATCATAATAAATGCTGGAAAAATTTGAATTTTATATCCTTTTTAATAGGAGAGTATAATATTGATAATATATTTAAACATACCTGGAACCAATAGCTACTAGTATCAGAAGAAATGTAGACATTCAACTTAAGGAGGGAAATATTCATTATATTCAGTACTTTCTAGACAAAGAAATAAGAAAAAGGAAATATAAATAAAAGAAATAAGGGTATTAAATTGACATTGTAGAAAGTTAATATGATTATTTACTGTGGTATTTTAATGTGTTACCTTGACAAGGCTGATTTATTTTTCCAGAATACAGTCCCCCGTACGTTTCTAGTCTGAGAAACCAACAAGAGAGATTTTTATGACACGCTTAGAGGACAAAAAACAGCAGTCATTTTGTAGCCCACAAATGTTGCTGTTTGCTAACTCACCTTGTTGGGCCTTAGTCTCTTTGGACGCCTATAATAAAACACCAGAGACTATCTGGAGGTTGGAAGCTTGAGATGCAGTGCCGTCATTATTGGGATGAAATCCCTGTCTAGTCTCTGACTTCTTATAGCTTCACAAGGTGGAAGAAACAAGGGAGCCTTCTGGGACCTCTTTCATAAGGCATCAATCTCTTTCATGAGGATGCTGCTGTCCTGACTTAATCATCTTCCAAAGACACACCTCCTAATTGGGCATTAGGATTTCAACATAGAAATTTTGTAGAGACACAAACATTCCAACCTTGGCAGGCCTACAACTGGTCTACCTTCCCCTGCGCACCTTATTACTTTGCCTGATCCCTGCACCATAAGTGATGATGTGGAGTCCTGGCTTCTGCAACACAGCCATAAAATCTGGGTCAGGGATAACAAAAACTGACAAGGATTATCCTATTAGATAATATAAGACATGCTGTTGTTTCACAGGTCCCAATTCATTTGTGGCGTTCTGCTTGTTTTTGTTATTCTTCACTTTATATCCATCTCCCCTTCCGGTAGACTTCAAATTTCAGTATCAGATCCAAAGACAACAGCCTTACAGAGGCTGTTTAACCAGTTCCCACAATTATACAAGGTCAAATCCCTGTATGTGTATATCCCCTAATGTTTCTGATTGAACCCTGGTGACATACTGTTTCTTTTATAAGTTAAATGGAAAATTCTTTTGGACTTAAATAGACAATCCAAGAAGGTGACTAATCTCAAGGAAAATATATTAAAGAGCAACAGATATTTCAATTACCATTTACCAAGAGGCAGAGAAAAATAAGGTATAAAGGTTCATATTTATAATATGAACAAAACTACAAATCATCTAGGGAAATGAAATAAAAAATGACTAAGCACCTATATACTTCTTTGAGTGACATAAACAAGCACTAGAACAAATGAAGAGAGATATGTTCATTAGCAGAAGAAATAATACAGTGAGTATTTCACTTAATGATTTGCAAATTTTAAATTCTAGCACAATTTCTATAAAAATGCAATCCAAGAAAATGGTGTTAATGGTCATTATGAAAAATATAAATCAGTCTGGGACATTTTATGAAGAAGGAAAAATGAGGCTTTTACCCTGTTAGATAAATTAATACATGCTAATGTTTTTCTGAACAAAATGTTGTGTTAATAGAGCAGTGATGAATATAGAAACAGACCCAAATAGATAAATAAGCACTTAATAAAGATAACACTCCAAATCAGTAGGAAAAAAGAGTGTTATTGTCTTGTCAAAATAACAAAATAAAGACTTTACCTTATACTATATATCAAAATGAGATTTTAAAAAATTAAACATACTGCTATGAAAACAAAGTGAATATTTTTGGAAGACACAGACTATTTTCATATATAATCTTCTAATTTAGTGTTCTTTCCAAACATGAGTCTAAATTCCAACTGATAGTTATAAAAGTCAGTATTAAATAAAAAATCTGTATTAAAGATAAATCTTAAGCATTCTTAAACAATAAAAAAAGGAAAATATTATTTGCAATATACATTACATTGAATTGAAACTGTCTTTTATTAATGTTTGTTGAGCTCTCACATACATAAAAGAAAAATACAAGCATGTCATTAGAAAATGAAACTGCACATGTGTAAATATATGACAAAAGATAAAATATCCAAGGCCAGTTAAAATTATTCAATCTTCCAACTAAAAATGAAAATTGATGTTATAATAATAATATTAATAATTATTAATTATTAATTAATTATTTTAATTATTAATAATTATTATTATTATTAATAATATTATTACATCAGCAAAGATTTGAAATGAAACATATGAGAAAAACATCAATTTGTTGGATAGGAATCTGATACATTAATCTAAAACATACAAATTAGCAATTGAAGAATATCTATTAAAACATAAAAGCTTACATTCCCTTTTACCAAGTAATTTATTTCTTGAAATATATAAAGCAGTAGTAATCACTGATGTGCAAGATGAAGACTTTTTTTCCCACTAACTTTCAGGTTTTAAAAATTAAAGATAAATATCCTAAAGATAAATAGAATAGGTTAAATTAATTAGCATACATTCACAATGGCGGAAGTTATAGTTATATTACTGATGTTAGAAAGATATTTTACTGAGAAACACTATTCATGATGCTTTGTTATATGACCAAATGGCAGAAGATGAGAAGTATTTTATATATGTTAGTAAGTTAATACATGAGATAGGTACTTTAATTACTCCCATTTGCACATGAACAAACTGAGGTACAGAGAGCTGAAGTGTTTTAACTGCTCATGTTCACACAAAGAGTAAGTCTTGGAGCTGGGAATCAAACATAGGCAGTAGGGTTTCAGATTGTAACTTACCTTTATGTGGTTTTATTTAAGCATTTTGAATTATATTTATTTATTTATTTATTTCTGCATAGAAGAACTGGGATGTATGTAGGCCAGAGTTGTGGGGGGTGAGAGGATTCACCAGAGCAGTGACAGAGCAGGGTGCAGAACAGGTGGATTTAATGAAATACACTGCTGAGGGGAGCAGCAGGTGAGACAGGAGAGGTCCCTTGAACCATATTTGGGTAAACTCCCTGGCCTGGGATCGAACTCAGGCTTTAGTGTTGATAGCGCTGAAACTTAACCCCTAGGCCACCAGGAAGGCCCATTTTGTAATTTTCTTTTGATAGCATTTTTCAGCTTTTGGTATTTGGGTTATGTTATAGCTCAAACTAAGGATTTTGCAATCAGTCTTTTATAATCTCTGTAGAGTAATATACTATATCTGTGTCTGAAAGGTCAAAGGGAATAGTTTACAAAAGCTCATTGTAATCACTTATAAAATCCTATTGTCATCATTTTTTCAAGAATAGTTTTTTAAAACTTTGAGTCTTCCCATTTTTATTTATACAGGATGGTTTAACTTTATTTTAATCAACAGTTTTTTTCATTTTCCCTGCTACAATTTTTAAGTGCATCATCTGATCTTTGTTCAAAGTTTTTTTGGGTTGTATATGCCCCAAAGTTCTGTAAAACATGCTATATCTCTTTTCTCTTGTTTTTCTTGGACAGTTATATATTCATACATGTTATATATATGTTATATATATATATATATATGTATCTGACAAATTGCAATGTTGCAATGTTAACTTGCTTTTCAAATAAATCTCACTCTATCGTCTGTGCATATTTTTCATAAATATACATTCCACATTATTACAAAAAACAGAATTCATGAGGCAAACAGAATTTCTATGTATTTCTTTTGTTCAAAAATTGTGCCAGCTTTCTGCTGTTATTACTACTAAATTTGATGATCTGCCCATCAAATTTGCCTGAACAAAGGTAATGGCAATGTGATTGATGTCAACATGGTCTGTTTTATTCCACAGGAGAACATACACCTTTTTGGACCTTGCAGGTCCAAAACACCTTCCCAATTCTGAGAAAGAAAGGTCTACCTCCAAGTAAAATTCTGTGGGCCTAATTCTACTACCTCAAAAAAAATGTATTTAGAGATTTTCACCTGCTCAGAATTAAAAAGAACAACAAAAAGAATTAGTCCCAAAAGCTGAGGTTCAAATTTCTGAGTAAGCATCTGAATATTGTGTAATATTATTACAAGTGTCTGTCCCTCCTCCCCTCTAATCTATCCAGGCCTTAATGACTGGGTTATAAAGAATAACATTCAGCAGAATGATACTGTCTCACTTCAAAATCTGGTTCAGAAAATGTCAAGGAGTTCTCACTTGGTTCCCTGGGAATAGTCTGGTGTAATCAAACTGCCTTGGAAATAACTACCCTGGGTCTCCATGATTGAGACCATGATGAAATCCACTACCGAGCTATCAGGCTAAAGCCAACATCACCGGTAGCCACATGAGGGCGCTATCTTTGGTGCCCATCTCATGGAACTTCCAAAATTTAATGTCCCAGAGGGCATCTGACAGCAATCACACAAAAGACTTCAAAAGAGGACTGCCTAACCAAGCCCTCCTCAAATTTCTGATGTAACTTCAACATTGTAATTAAAATAAAATAGTTATTTCAAAGGACTACATTTTGGCATAATTTGTTATACAGCAAGAGTAATTGGACCAATTGTTTTTGATAAGAAATATAGAGAATAGAAAATAAACTTCGAATATGTTCTATGCATCTATGCGTCTTGGAACCTTGAAACTTTAACTCCATCACTTTATTCTAAAATAATAACAGATTACTCTTTCTTTAAAGAGATTTTTATTTTAATTTTGGCAAGCATTTAAAATGACTGATTTTAAATTTTTACATATTGTACATAATAGCATACTTCTTATAATTCTCTAATCTCCCTATCTGTGGTTTAATCACATTTTATAATTTCTACTATGTATTATCATTCTTATCCTTTATACTTGATTAAACAGTTTAAGGGTTCTATTTTTTAATCAATTTCTTTAAAGGCAAAGTAGTTGGCTTTTATTTAATTCATTTTTTTCAGTTCTAGTTTGCCAAATTTTACTTTTACCTATATTAACACAACTCACATTTGTTTATTATTTTTTCTTATGTGTACATTTAAAAAAAATGAATGGTTATATAATCTTTATTTTTAATAAAAGCAAGGCTTATAAGTTTGCTATTTAATGAATAAACATTGTTCTAATGAAAAAAATTAATAATTATAAATTTGCTTCTTTTTGACACTGAAGTAATTTGTCAATCTGATACACTTTTCTAAGTTAATAGTTATGTTTTAGAATAGTTTTAGGTTTATAAATATGGAAGCAGACAGTACAAAAATTTCCTTTTTCCTCATGAGTATCACAAATAGCAACATCTGATTCTTTTTTTCTGACTGAATAATATCCTGGGGTGTGTATAAAATTTTCTCATTTTTTGACATGGTTGCATTTATTTCATTATTTTTTTTTTATTGAGGCAACATTGTTTTGCAACACTTTATATGACTTAGTTGTAAGCTCATACCTTTTAGATGTATGTGTCAAAGCATATCACCAACCAAGGTACCCATACTCCTCCATGATAATCCATTGAGCTACCTCCCCATTTTTCTCTCCCCTCCTCTTCTCTCCCTCCACTTTTAGTAGTCTCAATTTTACTGTCAGATTTCTAGGGCTTGTTTTTGTTTAATTTGAAGTTCTGTTTTTCCTATATTCCACATATAAGTGACACTATCCAATATTTATATTTCTCCTGCAGACTTACATTGCTTAGTGTAATCCCCTCTGGTTCCATCTGTGTTGTTGCAAATGTCAAGTGTTTATTGTTTTTAGTAACTGAGTAGTATTCATATATATATATATGTGTATATATAGGGGTGTGTGTGTGTGTGTGTGTAAAATATCATATCTTTCTAATTCTATCATCTGTCTTTGGACACCTTGTTTCCATAGCTTGGCATTGTAAATAGTGTTATAATGAAATGGGAGTGCATATATATATATATATATGTATTTTTTTCATGTGCCTGTTGGTCATCTGTGTATTGTCTTTAAATGCCTACATAGCTCTTCTGACCAATTTTGATTGGATTGTTTGTATTAGTCTTTTTTTTAGTTGATTAGTTCTATTAGTTCTTAGTAGATCTTGGATATCAGCCCTCAGAGAAAAGAAAGTCTCTTCAATAAATGATGTTGGAAAATTGGGCGTACACATCAAAAAGAATGAAACTAGACCACTATCTCACACCATAAACAGAAATTAACTCAAAATGGAGAAAATACTTGCATCTAAGACCTGAAATTGGGGGCTGATTTCCAAGATCTACAAAGAATGTCCTTATATTTCTAATATTTTTCATATCTTCTAATACACATAGTACTCTCTTATGATCCTTAGAATTTCATGTTTCTTGTAACTTCTTTCTATTTATTTGACTTTTCTCCCTTTTTTTTTCTTTGTGAGTCTAAGGAGAGGCTCAAATTATAAAACTTAAAAAACAAACAAACATGGAGGGCCTCTCTGGTGGTGCAACAGGTTAAGTTGCAGCACTCTGAAGCTATCCAGAGCCACTGCAGCATGAGTTCAATCCCCTGCCAGGGAGCTTCCCACATGGTGCAGCAGACCTCTCCTGTCTCGCCCGCTGCTCCCCTCAGCAGTGTATTTCAGTAGATCTGCCTTTTCTGCTCCCCACTCTGTCTCTGGTGAATCCACTCACCACCCCCCAGCTCTGGCCTACACCCCAGCTTGTATGCATAAATAAATAAATCTTAAAAAAAAAAAAGAAAAGCCATGGAAATTCCCAAATTTATAACCAGATGGTCAAAAGTTAACTCTGGGCTCCTCTACTTTGTAGCTGGGTGTTGAAGTGAGAACAGTCCTGTGGGTTCTGTCCCTCAGACTTTGCATTTTGGTCATATTTATTGCCAAATCTTAACTGGGTAATTTCTAAATCGGTTGCCCAGCCTGTGGTACTAATTCTTTCTCTTAGAGATATTTCTCAGAATTTTCTTCCTTTTCTATTTGAATTTCTTCTTTAGTGGATGCCATATTTTTGTTTTCTAATTTATTATCTTATTTCAGTAGGTTCCAGAGAAAGGGTGATTTAGAGTAAATATTTTGAGATTTTGCATGTCTAATAATGATGTGAGTCTATGTTTAAACATAATTTTCAATTTAGTTTTTACAGACATCCAGATTGGAAATCACTTTCTTTCTAAATTCTGAAGGGTTTATTCCATTGACTTCTTGCTATTGTGCTACTGTGTTGCTGCTATTTTGCTTCCCCTTCTGTAGGAACTTTTAGTTAATTCTATTTTTTTGTGTTTTGAAAATTTCACTCTTCTGTTCTTTAGGTAGGGTCATTTTTTCAGTTAATGCATAGGTCACAGGTGAACCCTTCAACTAGAAACACATATGCACAATTTCTAGGAGTTTATTTTTGGATAATTTCTACCCTTAGTCTTTGTTCTATCCTTTTGGAACAACTATTGGTCAAATATTGATCATTCAGCATTGTCATTTAACTTTCTCTTACTGAGATTTTTGTCTTTTTCAAACTTTAAAATGGACCCTGGGAAGCTAACCATAGATCTGAAGTATTCAGGAGGAAAAGGAGAGGAAAGGGAGAAGGGAAAGGGAGCAAACAGGTTGGGAGAACAATGGTGGAGGACTATGGGTGCTTCAGTGGTGGGAGAACTCTGATGATAACCCCTGAGGGGAGAAATCCTATATTGTGAAAAAAATTAACAAGATGTAAAATAATGGTGCTTCAATAATATATATATATATATATATATTAAAAATTGTAAAAGTTTATCTTTTTTTACGTCTTTTTTTTAAATATTTATTTTATTTACTTACGCATACAAGAACTGGGGCCAGAGGAGGTGGGGGTGAGAGGATTCACCAGAGACAGTGGGGAGCTGAACAGGCAGATCTACGGAAATACACTGCTGAGGAGAGCAGCAGGAGAGACAGGAGAGGTCTGCTGCATTTTTTGTACTTCTTTATGAAAGAGTCATTAATTTGTGTAATTGTTTTATTTCATCATATTGTTTTCTCCCTTGTATGTAACTGGAAATACTGACTTATTTCTTTGTTTTGATTTTTATTGTTTTTGTTTTATTTTGTGTTTTGGGAAATTTAATACATTGTACTTTTGAAATAATGGGTAGATAATTAAAATATTTATCAATCAATATAAGAGAGATACCAAAATCTTAGAATGAACCTGAGATACTGATTATATCAGCAGTAATAGTGAATATCAGATATGGATTTAATTGTTATCTTATTAATGCTATCTATCTCACTCTCAGTTTCTTACTCTTCTGTTTTTAAAAATAAACTTTCCTGTTTTTTAACTTTTCTAGAACTTGTATTTTAATGGGGACGGATGCAAATTTCTACTGTAAAAAAGTTAATTGAACTTATATTTCTAAAATTACTATCCATACAAACTAGTATTTATTGACTTGTTTATACTTAAAATAAATGAATGAACTCAATTTACATTTTCCTAAGGTCTTTTTTTAAAATTTTTTAATTTTTTTAAAGATTTATTTATTTATACATACAAGTTGGAGTACAGACCAGAGGTGTGGGGTGGTGAAAGGCTTCACCAGAGACAGAGTGGGGAGCAGAACACGCAGATCACAAATACACTGCTGAGGGGAGCAGCGGGCGAGGCAGGAGAGGTCTGCTGCACCATGTGGGATTCTCCCGGGCTGGGCATCAAACTCGCATTGCTGCTGCCGACAGCTCCACAGCGCAGCGCTCAACCGCTGCGCCACCAGGGAGGCCCATGTCTTTTTTTTTAATCTGTGAGTTTTTGTTCGTATAATCTGGTACTAAAGTCATGACTTAGTTTCCCCTTTTATGATTAATTAAAAATTCCTATGTATCTAGTGTTTCAAAAGTAAATATGTACACTGATTTGTAAAGATATTTTCAATCCTTTTTGGACTTATTTTTAATTTCTGTGTAAAGCAAATGGAATCTGCAATAATCTGTTTCCAAAATTATGGTCTGCTTTTTGAGAATGGTATTACCTTTTTCATAGATCGTGCTTATATTCCTTTCCCCCATCTTTGAACTATCACACTTTTCTACACTCTTTGTCTTCAAAACTAGCTATTATATTGCTTAGGTGATTCCACATTTCACTTTGATGTTACTAGAATCATGCAATGCTAAAATATGTACTTGAGGAAGGCTTAGTGACCCAGATGTCTAAAGGAAATTCATATACAAAATGTCTAGGATAGGGCCGCCCTGGTGACACAAGGATTAAAGTCTCAGCACTGTCAAGCTCTCTCCAGCCACTTCAGTATGAGCTTGATCACCCTGGCCAGGAGTTAACCCACATGGCGTAGGAGACCTCTCCTGCCTCACCCGTTGCTCCCCTCAGCAGTGTATTTCAGTAGATCTGCCTGTTCTGTTCCCCACTCTGTCTCTGGTGAATCCTCTCACCCCCAGAAACTGTGATATACACCCCAGTTCTTGTATGCATAAATAACTAAAAATAAATCTTTAAAAAAATGTCTAGGAGACCTTAAGTTGATTTTGCTATCAAATAGTCTGTATGGTTCTTTTTCTATGCTTGATGATATCACCTTTCTTTCTAAGGACTGTGTGCTGAGCAAGTCACATTTTTGGTATAAGGAAAATTATCAAATAAACACAGAATCCAGGAAGTATTTTAAACAGGAAAGAGTCATATTTCTACTTTCTCTTTTAAAGTTATATTGCTTAATTAAAATATCCTATTACTTAATCATAGAACTGTTAGTAGGCAGATGATTGGTACCCCAAGGCCCCCAAACCTGCCTGCTCTAATAGATTCTGCCATCCACCACATAAAGACAAAACATGCTATTAGTGTATATGGCTGTCAGTAGAAAAGAACTTATTAGAATTATGGTGCTTCATCTGATCTCCATATGCTTGATATGCTCTACAGTGCTGCGCTTTAACCTGCTATGCCACCAGGGAGGCCTCTAAAACTCAAATCTTTAGTTAGAATTATTGTGCAATACAGAGAGGCAAAAAAAAGATAATAATTTCCAATTAACCATCCAAATTTACCCATCCCCTCATGGCTAAATGCCTAGCCAAACAGGATTGGCTCAAAGCAGGGCCACAGAGGCCTGACAACTTGCCACCAGTTTAAGGCACCTTCTGGTGGGGAACCATAGGAAAAGGACAAAAGGGGCCAGGCAAGTCTGGAAGGAACAGAGCAAAATCAAACACAAATCAAGATAAAGGCTGCCATTTTCAATCTCTTCACAGATTTCTCTCACCCACATCTCTTCCATATCTCCCAGTTCCCTGGTATAAGAACAAGGCCAAGAAGTAGAGGTGACTTCTTCACATGTCTCTGTGTTCTATGTGCCTCCTTCCGGTGTATTTCTTCCTTCTCTCCCAAGTCCTTTTTAATTTCCCCTTAGAGCTTAGCTCCAACCTTCCTTAAATGCAGCAGGGAACCCATAATCTCCCCTTTCTATGTGAATTACAGTGTCACATAACCAAGGATTACATCTAACTGGCCACTTTGAGGATGAGATATTCCTAGAGGGGATGTTTAACTTCAGGCTAAGATTTAAATTGTTTTAATAAAATTTAAACATAACATCTATTGGATTAGCATTCTTTTAAAAGCAGTAATTAATTAGTTACTTTGAAAATATTTATGTCTGTTATAAGAAGAAATATATATATATATATATATATATATATGTAATCTACTTTGTTAAAAAGAAGTTATGTTATATTGCAAAGGGGTTATAAGTATATTTTAATCAACCTTTAGAAAGAAATGCTTATTTCCAACTTAAATTATCTATTATTAAAGTATTACTATTCAGAAGAGTGACTGTGTCCATTGCTGTGATCTAGAGACAGCATGTATAAGTGATAATTGTGTTTTATTATTTGAAAGATAGAGCAAATTATTTTTTTCATTGCAATAAGAAGTCTAATTCAACTGAATGAGGATATATTTAAAAACTAATCAGTAATTTCCAGGTTCATTCCTGGAAGTCTCTAAAACTCAATTTTTTTTTTAAGATTTATTTATTTATGCTTACAAGCTGGGGTACAGGCCAGAGGCGTGGGGCGGCAAGAGGGCTCACCAGAGACAGAACAGGCAGATCCACGGAAAGACTCTGCTGAGGGGAGCAGCGGGCGAGGCAGGAGAGGTCTGCTGCGCCATGTGGGATTCTCCCTGGCCAAGTGTCGAACTGGCATCACCACTGCTGACAGCTCCACAGCCATGCACTTTAACCTGCTACGCCACCAGGGAGGCCTCTAAAACTCTTTAAAATGTGCAACTATATTTCTCACCATTCAATGCAGCAAGAAAGATTCATGGGGTCCTATCGGAAAAGTTGTTGCTATTTCTCTTGCAGTTAAATTGCAGAATCATTTGTAGTTTTATCAGACTCCATTAGATTCCATATCAAGCATATGGAGATCATAGATGTCATATATATTTTAAATTCACTGCATGAAAGCATTAATCTAATAAAAATGTTTTTAACATACAGGTTAATATAGATGATTATCTTATACACATGCACATCCCTTATATCAAAATGCCTGTGGAAATACACGGTTAAACTTTAAGGACGCAATAGATAGATGTGAGTGATTTCTGAAACCGAACAATTCATCTTCAATCATATTTCAATTTATTCAGATTCTATCTTAATCGGTATCACATTCTTTGCCAATAAAATCAAGATAATAGGGCCTCCCTGGTGGCACAGAGGTTAAGCTTTTGCTGTGGACCTGTCAACAGCGGCGACACAAGAGTTCGAAGCCCGGCCTGGGAGATTCCCACATGGTGCAGCAGACCTCTCCTGCCTCGCCTGCTGCTCCCTTTAGCAGTGTGTTTCCGTCGATCTGCCTGTGCTGCTCCCCACTCTGTCTCTGGTGAACCCTCTTGCCGCCCCCCGCCTCTTGCCTGTACCCCAGTTTGTATGCATAAAAAATAAATCTTTAAAAAAAATCAAATTAATAATACAAATTTATAGGTTAATGTGTATTTAAATTAGTTACACACACATATGTTAATATTTATCTTTTTAGATCTATATCTTTACCAACTCTCTATTATAGCTATTTTCATCACTTCCATCACTCCATCTCTTCTTTTTAAACTACATCTTAGTTTAAAAATTCTGAGCCCAGAATTTGTCACACAGGATAAGGATAATATCTCAGGAAGGAATATGACTATAGAAAGCAGAAAAAAAAGGAGTCTCTATAACTTTTGGATTTTAGGGGTATAAACACAGAGTAGAGTTGAACTTATGATAGTCTACATTTGGGATGAGTGAGAGCAAAAATGCCTCTGACACCTTTGACTACCCTCAAAATAGAAAATGATTTTTAAAGCTATGGAGAAGAACACCATCAGAGCTGTGGGTCCTTCAAAGTGGTTCCTAAACTTTGCCTCCTTGGCCAACCTCTGTGGGACATGCCAAAGGGAATCTGGGCTTCTATCTTGTTCTTACTAAGACACGTCTTAGCTCAGGCTGCCTAACTAAATTCCAGTCTGAGTGACTTACTGAGCAGACAGTTATTTTCTCTGAGTCTGGACACTGAAAGTACAAGATCACGGTGCCAACGTGGTTAGTATCTGGTAAGAGCTTTCTTCCTGACTTGCAAATGGCCACCTTCTCACTATATTCTCACTTGGAGGAAAAAAAGAAAGAGTGAGCTCTTTGGTCTCTCTTTTTACAAGGTAAATGATCTTACCATGAGGCTCCTCCCCTCCCCTCATAACTTCATCTAAACCTAATTACCTACCAAAGTCCCCATCTCCATGTGGTACACCACTGGGGATTCAGGTTTCCACATATGAACTTGGAGGAGGGAAGTGGCACAATTTATTCCTATGCAGAATAAAGTCCCCAGAAAATAAACAATTGCATCAACTATTTTTAGAAGAGATTATTTTCAGAGAGCTTCTCAAGTTTCCTTTAACACTGTGTGGTTTAGAAAAACAAAATGAAACCCTTAGATTCTGACAACAAAATGGTGATTCCAGAAGGGAAGGAGGTGGGGCTGGAGCAGGTAGAGGGGGCTGATTGGTTTGTAATGAAGGATAACTAGACATTTGGTGGTGGACTTGGGGTAATGTGTACAGTGGCTGAGATGAGAAACTGTACACCTGTAAACCAATACATTATAAACTAATGTTAACCTCAGTAAAAAGAAAAAAAAAGACACATTGCATGGTTTATGAGCAATAGAATGGATTTTATGTGTGTAACAGAAATTTCATGATTGACCTGTGTGGATCCAAATAAAATATCAGGGGAAGGGGAAAGGGTGTCAGTAGCTATATCAACAGACGTCAAAATGGAAACTGACATTATATAAGACCCTTTGGGAATTTGACACAATATTTGGAAAAGGGGAGGTCAGAGATGAAAATGATGAAAATGGAAGTCTCTGCCAATCCTTATGAATAGATGTTTGAAATTAGGTTAAATTTTAAATAAACTAGCAAACAGAGTAGAACAAAAATTTTTGCATTTCTGAGTTAGGGAACTGTTTTAATTAAAAGTTTCATTAAGGATTGCTAACCAGATGCTATTTTCAACTAGTCCTGATTGTCATTGCCTCCAATACATTGGTCTTCTTCTTCTTTTTTTTTTTTTGAAATATTTTACATTCATTGAACTGGCCCATCAATCCCTTTATCAATTACAAACAAAGAGAGCATGCCATGTTTTATAGTCAATATATTTTTAAACCATCTTCAGAGAGGGAGTGGTTATATGTGCTTCAAAGGCAGTTTTCCTCCCTCCCTTTATTATACCAGTATCATTTTCTTTATTGAACAGTTCATAGAGGAGTTCTATTGTAACAGCCACTCCTATTTGCCAGTTAGTGTTATAGAAGGAGTTGTAGGGGGAGTGTAATTACCAAATAGTTCTAGCCTGGTGAAGTGGATAATGAGAAGTGCAGTGAACATGGATTTGGGGTGTGTGTATGTGTGTGTGTGTATGCACTTGTACGTTTGTGAATCAGAATTTCAATTCTCTTTTATAATTCCTATGCTTCACAAATGAGTCTAGGCTTTTAACAGTACTGAAGAGACAAGCTTGGATTTTAGCCAGGTAGGGAGGGGATTCCTGCCTGAAGCAAACAGTGTTGGAGTCTCTCCAAAAGCAGACATTGAATTATTTTGGTATTAAGAAGCTTTTTAAAATAATTTTTCCCTGAGAACCCAAGTATTTTACCACATCAATAAGGCATCGGATTTCAAATCTTCACATCCTAACAGTAAGGTCAAATCCTAAAAGATGGAATCAGTCCTATATTTTACATGTTCATTTTGGGTAACATAATTTTTTTGTCTCATCTATTCAGTAAAAGAAGCAAAGGCAAAATTGCACAGAATATTATTTAACTAAATGATATAAATGACATGTGTTACATTTTCTGGACTCTGTTTAAGTTCTAAGGGTTTAATTAGTAAGTTAAAATATGAAATATTTCAAAAGGATTTGAATGAATTCATTTGTACTGGTTTGCCTTTTTGAAAATGGCTGCTAGATACTTAAGTTGTTTGTAATAGTTAAGCCTTATTACATATTGGAAGGCGAGATTATTGAAGAGTTTACATGATCAATGGTCCATCCCAACACTTTTCTACTCATAAGTGCATACAAAACATCAAATTACTAGTGTTATTCAGGAAAACATAAGATGGGTAAAGTCTTTTTACCATCACATATCCAGGATGTATCCTCCTGAAAGACAGGATGTGCCCAGGATTCTTCTAGTCAAGTTGGCTGGTACCTGTTGACAAAAGTCATATCTCTTAAGCAGCATATCTAGGTGACTGAGTTTTCTTATACCCAAGGTCCTATCATAGAATTTGGTTGAGCTATTGCAAGCTGATAATTGGAAACCTTGAAGAGTCAAAGTAGGGTATGCATATTCTTGCTGTCAGCACTAGAAAAATCCACTAACGTGTGATGCCCTATAATGTTCTCTTTCCTCTGTTAAATACAATCTAGGAAGTTTAGATATACATTTCTTTATTAATACTTAAAATTTTTAAATAACTTCTTTTAACTATGTCTATATATTTTATATGCATATTTCTTCTGTGTAATATGTACAGAGGAAGGGAAAAGGGAAATTTGCATAAGTCAAATAAATTTGGAAAATAAAACAACAGTCTCAAAAGCAGGAAAAAATGATCAGGTGTGTCAAAACAGCAGAAAAGACTTTGTTTTGTAAAGATAAATTAATAAGAGTCCCCAAAAGTGAATTAAATCCCACAGCTGAATTGCATTTCTCCAGGGAGATGAAACTTTGATGGGCTTTAGTAATTGTAATTAAATCACAATAAAACATAATGAAGTAAATAGTCAGACTGAAGTAGCATAAGCTGTGACAAAGACTTTATAGCAAACATGGTTAAGATTGAATTTACACTTTGTGCTGAACATAATTTTAAGGTCTACATGTGGATCAGCTCAATAATATCTCACATCAGCTCTTCAGATGGGCACTGTCATTATCTTTAATTCATTAGTGATGTAACTAAGTCAGAGAAGGTTGTCCAAAGTTATTAACAAATAATGGTTTTGAATCCAGTCAGTCTGTTCCCAGAACCTGCCGGCTCTAACCTATACAATATAAAAGTTATTTCTTCCAGGTGACTCTAAGTTGGTATTGGAAGAACATGAGGCAAACTACAGTCTTAGGGTTGAACAGGATTTGGTGGGCACTTTGTAGAAGACACACTGCTTGACTCTAGATCACCTGAGTGAAAATTCAATAACTTTTAATCAAATGCAATTCAACAATCTGCATTCAATAGTAAACCAAGCTGAATGAGGATTATTTTGAAAAACCTTTGACTTTGAAATGGAGATAAACTAGATTTACCGATGATTCCATCTCTATCCCAGATGATATTCTGGGGCATTCCCTTCATTGGCTGGTGTTCCTTATCCAGTAAAGTGACTCTCATGGACATTTTCATTTTGAGGGATTCCCATGTCTACCTTACAGTTTCTGATTCTGGATAAATCCCCACTTTTGTATGGCTTCTATGAAGGCAGATTTCCATTTCCCACCATGGATGCATGAATGCTGTCACTTTTCCTGCCACATAGTCAACTAGAAGTTCTGCTAAGAATGGAAATCCATCTTGTCAACCATGGTGACAGTGATATCTAAGGTGGTTTTTCAGCCACTTTATATGTTCTTGATCCCCTGTACACTCTCTTGGTTTTTCCCTGTTTTCAAATCTTGTCGTTCAGTATACCCCCAAATGTGTAGATCCCTGTATTCCCCTTATTTTATTGAAGCTATGTCTTTTTATAGTGTATTTATGATTTCAAACAATTTCTTGATATTTTCTTCTGTACTCTGTATTAGATTATTTTCAATCATTTTCTTTGGCTTTTTTTTTTTTACAATATTTTCCCTTTTTCTTATTCCAAAGATTTTTCTATGACAACCCTATTACTTTTATATTTTTAACTAATTCTAAAACAAGATCTGTTGATATTACAAAAAAAGTGTGACTAGATTGCTTTCAAGTTAATTTTTTTTAGTTGTCCAATGAAAGGACTGCCTGTTTCTATCTACAACTGGAAGCATGTCTATGTGCATAATTACCACTCTAATTTCAGGTTCTTAGTATATTTGCTAACAACTGAAATTCTGTCTACTGTAGGTAAAGTTGACCCATCTAATTATTGCCTAACACTTATCTGGAACCAGAACAATATAGACCATAAATATACTTTTCAGTATGTGCTGTTGCTACTAGGATTTTCCCCTTCATCTTGGAACTGATCACATTTATTCTCCCAGGACATCAGCTTGTTAAAATCAGCATGGACTGAGTCAAGAGTAAGCATACCCACATACACACACAGTAAGGTCTGGGATAGGCCTATTTTTCTGCTCAGCTTACAGAGATACTTTGGGACTACTGTCCAGTGCTTCATTGTCAGAGGTTTTATAAAACTAAATAGTCTGGCAATATTAGTTCTTTATATTTTTGAGTGTTTGCTTATTTATGGATGACTGCATTTAAATGATTTTGATCGATCATATGAGAGGACAGATTAATTTATCTTCCTGAACTATGAATAAAAATGTAAATTATTGTCATGTCAACAAGTCAAAAATGTAGGAAAAATATAGAAAGGAAATTTTTTCTTTCTGGTGAATTCAGTGGTGTTTGTCACATTTTTCTCTATTTTTTCCTCTCTCAAATAAATAACCACGTAGGCATCTAACCTGTATGGATATATTTGCCCTTTTTTTTTGGCTTGAAGAAGTTTTCTGACCCTCATATAAATAAAAATGGAATGGGTCCAGTACTCACACAAAAAACCTGTATTCACTCTTGTATCCACCATCGGCCCAAATCAAATTCAGAAAAAAATGAAATAATAAAAGTAAAAATATGTTAAGATAAAAAAATGCACAGAACATTTGTATTTCAGAACTGTACCTTATCAAAAGACAATGCAATATAAGAGCAACATGAATAATTTTATTTGTATATTGTATTTATTTGTATTTTCTAAACTAAAATGAATCATACTTTTATTTATTTATCATTATTTCTGTTGATCTTATCTTTCCCTCTCACTGCAAACCTGAATGTCAATAATTTAATTGAAATAATCAGCTGCAGGTATCCCACTGCTGGGGAAACAGATGCAGCATTATCCAAAACAAACAAAACAATATATTGAGCACAAAAGGAATTTATCAGATTAGGTTCCAGGCAAGGTAAAATAAGGTGCCTTGCTTCAAGTAAAAAAAGATAATTTTGTCTCCTCTTGTCTTATTTTTAAATAGCATTGCTTTATGTGGTGAATCAGATAATGTTGTGCCTATTATAGCTTTTATTTTTATCAGGTCATTAGAATAAAACAAAAGCCTCAAGCAGCAAAGATTCTATTTTCATGCAAATCTTCCTAGTAATAAAAGATGAGCAAAGAGAAATTAAGGAAAATATCTGTAAGGAGTTACTTCCAAGTTAAATAGTTTTTAAACAATTCTCATCAACTCTGAAATTTCTTTTGAATTTGTTCTTAATTGTTCAAAAAAAGGAATTTTCTGAATATATGTGGGGGCTGTTACTCTCAGCTGCTCTCCCTCTTGGGTCTTATTTCATATTTGAAGTGAAAGAAATATATTAAAATTGCAAACAAATTTGATTTTTAATTAGGATGTTGGCAATTAGCTCACTCATTTATATCTCATTTCCTGTCTTCACTAGTTTTAAGTTGTGTATGTCTTCAAATTACCTAACTCAAAAATTGCATTCTTTCCCACACTTTATACTATCATCTCTCACATAATTATGTTAGTGCAGTAGAATGATTTTCACTGTAATTGAAAAGAAATTTAAGCCACATCACAGAAGTCTCAATTTATAGATGTGAAGATCATTGAAAAAACCATTACCAAGGACTGATTTTATGTGCTTGATTGGCAAAAATTAATATTTTCTGCTGGTTTTATTTGTCAGACTAATAGAACATCTTGGTCACCTGAATCTCCTAGTACAAGAACAATGGAGTACAGTAACTTGGTTACTTGAGTTAGAAAGACCAACATTACAGAATATAGAAAGTAAAAGCACACTCCTAAAAGGAAGTATCCTTTTCTGTAGTCACCAGACAGCCCAGCAGTAACATTAGTGCACAAGCTCTGTGCCCACCAGGTGCTCCATTGGCTTTCTGGGTTCCTCCCTACTGTTTGATTCACTTCTCTCCACAGAGAGCAACTAACTCCATGGCTCTCTACAAGAGAACATCAAAATGAACTTGGAACACCCTGATGATTCCAGAAACAAAAATCACTGCAAGATGGGGTGGGGGGGAGGTTCGGGTAGTGTCAAAGAACAAAGGATTAGTTTGGGAACAGATCCATAATCACGTTCTGACAATTTTAGCAACATATTATTGAAATGTGAGAGAGCAATTTAAATCTCTGCAGAGACCTAATGATATTCCAAAAAGAAGAGTTAAAATGAAGTGTACAAAATTATACATTTATATTGTCGGGGTATTCCCTACCTCTGCTCTCATCAATCCCTTCCAAACATGCACAGCGTCAGCGACAAAGGTGACTGTTTTGTTTTTTCTTTTCATATTTCCAATGATGATTTAGTTCTTTGGACACATTTCAAGATGTCTTATAGGAAGGCTGCCCAGACAACTGTCTTGCTGGCTTTTCCTTCCTTTGTGCTCTGCTTCCCAAGTCATATTTTATGTTATATTATGAAATGAAACTTAAAATGAGACATAACCATATAACATGTATCCTCCATGGATTCATGACAAATGTGAGTCAATATTTACATAGTCACAAGATTACACACAAAAATTCCCCTCAACCTCGTCATTTTTGTGGCATAGTTTACAAAACTATAGGATTTTACATCTAGTATAGGACTTGACTTTGCAAAAGGAGTAGAAATGATAGCCTGATTATCCCTATATTTAGCTAAGTAAAGTAAGAATCAAAGAGCTTGAACATTTCTCTCAGGAGGTTACATAACTCAGGAATGTTAGAGCAGAAATTTAAGTTCAGATTATATTGATGCCAAAAGCCAGCCATTATCCACTACACAAATGCAAAATGCTAGATGATTTTCCAACATTTTTTTTAAAATCAGTGAGAGATTGGTATTAAAAAATGTTCCAAGATTCCTCAATCCTTAAAGAAATTGTCATCATGATTCCCTAAACATTAATCTGGTACCAAAGGACTGAGACCCCTTGAACTAATTTATCTTTTTGTTTGCCTCTAGTAACCTATCTCATAAGTGGAACAGATTACATGGATATGAGTCTTTCTTGCAGCTCTAAAGTAGTTTGTGCACCAGACCAATGGTTCTCAATGTCAAGAATTCCCAATTGCCATTGGGAACAGTGATGGGACCAGCTAGGAAAATGGAGCAGTGAAGAATAAAAGGGTGCTCCATAAAATGAGGGAAGTTGTAGGACTTCAGGTATATCAATAGGTCCTAAAATACAAGTATATTTTAATGAAGACTGCTTCCTTCCTCTCCTCTCAGAGAAGATATTTTTCTCTCTATTGATCCCTGCCCTTATATCTATGTTGGCCCTAAGTCAACACTGTAGAATTTTGTATGTTAATTTAAGACGTTTCATAACCACATAGGCAGAGGACTCTGCTCATGCTGGGTTCACTATTGAGTAGTCTGTTTTGCCACAGCTGAGTAAATTCTTCCACATCAGCTTCAACTCTGATCACCTCTACTGACATCATCTGGGTTCATTTTCTGTCCCTGGGTTTCTCCAGCTTAAAAAAAAAAAAAATGACTGACAGTTACTGTTAAGCAAACATACAAAATTGAAAGGTGAAAATCTAGATGCTGATTACTGTAATAAGGGAAGCAATCCTAAAACACTAAGATGGATTCAAGGTAGGTAGAAAATACTTTCCCTAGTCCATTCTTGGGAATACAGTTCTGGGAAGTTCCCTGATGTTTTGTCAAAGGTTCCGGAAGGGCTCATGCCTTTGTACTTCTAAAATGTGCCTTGGGGGACTCCCTTGTGGCCTAGGGGTTAAGTCTCAGCGCTATCACCAAAAAGCCCCACCTCAAAAGCCTGAGTTGATCCTCGGACATGGAGCTAACCCACATATGGTGCAAGAGACCTCTCCTGTTTCTCCTGCTGCTCCCCTTATCAATGTATTTCAGTAGATCCACCTGTCTGCTCCTCACTCTGTCTCTGGTGAATCCTCTCACCCCGCACCTCTGGCCTGCACTCCAATTCATCTACACAAAAATATATAAATTAAATCTTTTGAAAAAAATATAATGTGTCTTATCTCAACTTTTTCTCTTTACACTCACATGACCTGAATTCTGTTTCCTTCAACTATTCTCAATTAAGTACCCTCACAAATATCCTTGTCTCAGCCTCTCATTTTGCAGGTAGCCTGAGTTAACTTAGTCTGGTCCTGACTTTGTGTGCTAACCTGTGAAAACTTGGACATGGAGCTTATGTATAAGGCCTCAGCATAACATTATTAAAGTCTCCATCTTGCTCTCTATAGGCTGTCTCTTAGGAATCAGTAGATTTTTTTATAGTCCATTCTCTCTAAGATCAGCTTTGTTTAATTATCCATTTTACTTATTGATTGATTGATGTATTTATTTTCTTACATCATTGTTCATTTTTGTGCAATATTTGATTACTCCCCTCAGGTGTAATCCCCATAAGTATACCACCACCACATCACCCGGTGAACTATCACCATAGTCCCTTGTGCTCTTCCCTCTCCTGTTCTGACCAATTTTGTTTATTTATTTATTTTGAAGATTTATTTACTTATGCATACAAGAGCTAGGGTGTAGGCCAGAGGTGTGGGGGTAGTGAGAGGATTTGCCAGAGACAGAGTGGGGAGCAGAACACTGCTGAGGGGAGCAGCAGGTGAGACAGGAGAGGTCTGCTGCACCATGTGGGAAGCTCCCTGGCCGGGGATCGAACTCACGCTGCATGGCTACTAATAGCTTCATATTGGTGAGACTTAACTCCTTGTACCACCAGTTAGGGCCTGTTCTGACCCATTTTAAATAAATATTCCTTAAGTTAAACTCCAGCCTTTTGACTATAGTCCCATTGGACACTGCCTGTAAGTCTAGTCATCTTTTGAATTCAGGCTAGTTCTGGATTTCCTTCCCCTGTGTCAATTTGGGGCATGGCCACCACTTCAAATTAGGTTATTGATTTATCTCTGACTGTTAGGTCAAATGACTGCCCTAGATCTACTTGCTATCCAACATGAAGTTTCCCTAGTACCTTTACCTAAATCTCTTGTGCTGTCTCTACTGTAGTCAATAGGTATAGGACCAAGTTCTAGTCTTTTATCACACATTCCAACCCAGGGGATTGATGGTGAAATCCCAGCCCTACCTGGTTAGATCCCAAATTTGGATATAGGAAGAGGTGAGTATTACCTTCACGAACATAAAAACTAATAGTTAAAATTTCCAGTCTTCAGGAAGAGAACATTTTTTGGAGCTGTGTTAGACAAGAAAAATACAGGATACATGTTCTGAAAAATCCTTTGCTGGGTATAGATTTTATAGTTTAATGGGACAACTGGCATCTTGCTCAGCATCATACCTTCACTGGATATATTTTATTTTAAAAAGTTTAGGACATTTCTTGGGTTGACTTGGGTGATATAGTTTCACCAAAGCTTGTAATTTCTCTGCATGTAGGGTCATTTCTGAAGTTTGGGGTTGGAGAAAAAATAGATGTAAAAGTTTACTCCATTTCTTCATACAGAAATTCAAATAAAGTGCCATACTGAAGCATAGAGATGCATCCTGACTACTGCACTACCTGAAGGACAATATAGCCACCAGTGATCTCTGCTGCATCCCCCTACCACACTGCTTATGGAGAGTAATAGCTCTGCTTCTCTTTCACCTTCCAAATCCCTTGGTAATTTCCTCCTTACAAGGGTTGCTTTAGCCTGGAATCATAAGGTTAATAGACTTCTAGGAAATGCAGTGCTAGAATTCTCCCATACAATTTGGAAGAGAATGTAAGTAGGAACAAGATGATACTGACTTGAAAACAAGCAATCCGGTATGCCACAAGAGTCAGCCACAAGTCTCTCCTATAGAGAAACAATGGCCCTCCTTTTATTTTTTTTTTTGAAGATTTATTTACTTATGTATACAAGTGCTGGGGTGAAGGCCAGAGGTGTGGGGGTGGTGAGACGATTCACCAGGCACAGAGAGGGGAGCAGAACAGGCAGATCTACTGAAATACACTGCTGAGGGGAGCAGTGACCGAGACAGGAGAGGTCTGCTGCTCCATGTGGGTTAGCTCCCTGGCCGGGGATTGAACTAGTACTGCAGTGACTACTGATAGCTTCATAGTTCTGTGACTTAACCCCTTGCGCCACCAGGGAGGCCCCCTACTGACCCCTCCTATACTACATTGGTCACGTGATTTTTTTTTTCTTGTAAGTTTGGCTGAAAACATTACATATATCTTCCCATAAAAAAATCCATGAGAAGAAAATACAGGGAGTCTTTTCTGATGTTGTAGGAATGCACAAGCCATATTGTCCATCTCTAGTACTCTAGTACTGATTTTCCTTTATTGACCTAAAAGAACATTCCACTATCTTAGCTTTCTAACTGCTTCTTGTCTTTCTAGTTTCTCTTATAGTAAATTTAATAAGACATGATCATATAAAACACAGTGCAATAATGCTGTCATTAAAAAAATCTCAACCTATTTAGAAAATAAATCATCAACTATTTAAGAAATACTCAAAAATCATTCATTCTCTGAAAAACTCAGAGGATGCCTATAGAATTATATTCTTTGAAGGGGAAATATAAGAATTCAGTGGATTAGTTTACCATATTTCCACAATTTCCTTACCTTTGAAATGAGGTTGAAGTATTAAATACCACCCAAGGTCACTGTGTACAATTCAAAGCCTTATGACTCCAATAAACACAACACTACTCTTGTTTACTATATTTAAAATAAAAACAAAGGATATTGACTCAGATTTACATATCATCCATTCAGCACTTGTGCTTTACTAGCCACTGTATCCCTCTCACTCATCAGTTATATATTATTATTCAGTTTTATACATGAGGTGTCTAAAGCTAAGGAAACTTATTCTGAGTCCACAGTTAAAACACTGCCAACAATTTCAAACAAGGGTTAGTTAACTCTACTTGCACACTTTCTGCTACACTAACTTTTGCCTCTAGGGGGAGTCAAAGCACCCTCTCATCCCCCCTATTATCTTCACTGAGCTTTGAAGATTGGGATATAACCCGTTTTAACATAAGGGTTTTTTCTTGCATTTTCCTTCTCATTGTTCACCCACAAAGGCGATGTGGTAAAGATGGATGAAGGGCTCCCATCTGGTTGGGCACCACCTCACCACAGGAAGGCCCTGAGAGGGTGCTTCAGTCCACCTGTGCTCTGAGCTCTGTGATGGATTTTCTTTTCTCTTGCTGCTTTCAGCTTTGCCATTTCTTATTACTATTACTGACATCTACCGCAATACTGTGCAATACAGTTAACCACTAGCCACACTAGCTACTAAGTTCTTTCAGTGTGGCTACTCCAAATTGATATGTTATTTAACTACAAAATGCACACTAGATTCCAAAGACTCAGTGCAAAAAGTATTCATAAGAGAGATGTCTTCTTAACAATTTTCTATGAAACATACTTAGTATATTGAGCTGTATTAGATATAATATTAAATAGCATGAATAGAAGAAAATTTTAAATCATATTTGAAGTTAGTATTATATGCCTGTTGTACAGGTCTAATCTGAAGGCCTGATATTAAGTTACCACCCATAGGAGAAAAGAGGCAGGGTGCTGCTGTTATTTTGTATTTGACCTACCATAAAAAAAAAAAGAACATTATATAGTATACCAGCTAATCTAAAAAGAGACTGAGAGTTGTTGAGTCAAATCATAGGGTGAAAGATGAGAACTCCATCAATAAGTGTCTTACACTAGCAACAGAAAAATCTGAACAACAGGTTTCCTACTTTGATCAGAGTCAAGCCCGTGTAGATTGGAAGTCGACTCTGGTACTATCTTCTTAAACTTTGGACCTACTGAACTTATAGAGAGAAAATTGAAAACTAATAATTGAAAAGATAGGATTTCATTTCTGGGCCTTTGGACACTATGTAGGAAACCACAAACTGCTGGTTGAACAACAGATTTTCACAGGCCAGCATGGAAGGCTGAGAGTGTAACTCTTCCCTGGGTTATCACTTTGGGAGGGAGCTGGTCAGGGCAGGGAGGGCGCCATTGCATTTCAGGGATTGGCCCTTGACTGAATTATCTTCTCCTCTTTACTCTGTATTGTATATAAGACTGAAAGGTGGGCAAGGGACTGCATATTTATAACAATTACAAATTTGGAAATTTAAAGTTAATTATACAGTCAGCCCCTCTGCTGCCTCTCATGCTTTGTTTCACTTTTAGCAACTTTGGCTACCGTGGTCAATTGCTGCTGAAAAATATAATGTACAATAAGATATCCGGGGGTGCCTCTGCCATGGCCTTGCTGTCTGTGCCTGTACCTCTTAAACTGCGCTCCACCCCACCCAACCCCCATCCCTGCAGTGTGCGACCTGCTGCTGACCTCAACCTGCCCTGGCTGCTACTCTCCCCCTTTTCTATTTTTTTCCCTTTTCTAAAGGTAAAGGGAGCTCAGCATTATTACCCCTTTAGTCACCTTGCAAGCATCTCACCACTAAAGGTGACCCTCTGCTGAGGAACCTGGTGAAAGTGAAGCGGGTGTTGAGCCTTGATGGGGTCCCTTCACCTATGTTGTTACCACCAATCTAAAATTTGGCAAACAGAGGCATAGAATGTAGTCATCTAGTTATCTACAGAAAGAACTTCTCACTAACAGAAATAACTGGGAGAATAAGGTGACAAACTGTCTCGAGGCAGGATTCTCAAGCTGAAGGGGTTCCACAGTAGGAAGCAGACAACCAGTGGCATCAATTATTTTGGAAGGGAGAGTGAAGAAGGAAATGATATGGTGTAATGTTCTTTAATGTTCTGTGTTTTACCTCCACCATACTTGTTCTGTTATCATAATTCTTTTTTAATGAAGAATTCCAAACATATAAGAAGAGTCTGAGATAATAACTCAGTGGCAAACTCAGTAGGAAAACATAGTCTTTAACGACAGGAGCAAGACCAAGTAGATGGGAGGTGCTCTGCTTTGTGCAGGTAAGATCTCAGGCTCACAGTGGGCATCATTCCTTAATGACTGGTGTTAGGGGATCCTGTTAACTTGTGCTCCTTTGTAAGCCCATAAGGAATACTATATGCAACTCATTAGCTTAGAATAATAACTTCACAGAATTTAATTACTTTAAATACTCACAATAAAGAAGGTGAAAAAGGGCTAGTCTCAAGACAAATGGACATTCATGTTGTAGAATGCAAATGATTGCCTTCTCATGTAAGTAGCACTAGGTCTGCCATGTAACTGGTAACTCATTACAAATGGCAGCATATTTCACACAGAAGGTATTTATACATAAGACTAATAGGCAATCAGGCATGGAGAGAGGTAAATATCAATGTGCAGTGGGACAGATTCAAGGAACCCTAATTACATTTATATTAAACAATCAAGTAAAACAAATCCCAGCAGAAATGTAAGATCAGGGAAAGCCTTTTATATAGGCAACTAGATGCGTAGTAAATTTATTTAAAAATGTAAGACAGACTCATCTCCATCAAAATAATGTCTAATTGTGCATGTGATATTGTTATTTGTAATCTTTGTCTCTTTCATGGCAAAAATTCCTAAAGTCCGTGAAATTTTCTGAGTGATGAGAACAATAAATATGCCTTAGACTGTTCTTAACTAGTCTTTTTCAACCACACTTAAATTTATGTTAATAGGATGATTCTGGAAAGCTCCTAAATTAACCATAAAATGGGAGGTGTTTGGTAAGGGGACCAACCTTATGATTAAGATCACAACTTTCAACCCCAACTCTTGGGGACTGGAAGTTGAATTATTCACCAGTGGTCAATGATGTAGCTGATCATGATGAGGTTCCATTAAAATCCTGAATGCACAATGTTCAGAGAGATTCCTGGTTAGTCAGCATGTGGAAGTGCTGAAAGGGTGGCACACCCAGAGGGGGCTTGGAGGCTCTGTGCCCCTGCTTCCTATACTTACTCTATGCATGACTTCATCTGCATGTCCCTATGATAGTCTTTATAGTAAATCCGTAATCTAGTATGAACTTGTACTGAATTTTGTGAGCTATTCTAGAGAAAGGTAAGGAGGAGGGTGTGGGAATCCTGACCTGCAGCCAATCAGTTTGAAGCCCAGGGACAATCTGAACTTGTGATTGGCGTCTCAAATGGGACAGTCTTCAGGACTTAGCTCTTGACCTATGGGATCTGATGCACTTTCTAATCATAATTAGACATGAGTGAGATACAAACTCAATCATAATTGAGTTACATTGTAGGACTTACAGCTGGAATCAGAGAATTAGTTGATATGAGAAAAAATCCTCCATAGGGCTGCTGTCAAAAGTGAAGTATTGAGAGTAGAGGAAAAAAGAGTTTTTCCTTCAATATTGAAATTAAAAGAATTTCAAATTGCTCAAATTTTGTCAAAGACATGTTGCTGTCAAAACATGGTATACTAGTCACAGGCAATAATGATAATCTAGATCTCAGAAGTGGAATGAAAGGTCACAGGACTAGCAAGAAAGATATTGCAATATTAAATCATTGAATGTTCAACCAGGGTTCTTAGTCACAGTCTTAGTTACAAATATTTTTGATTCTGAACTCTAGGAACTTATTTCATAGATAGTGATAAGGTGAGTTATGCACAGATGCTAATACAATAATAGTAAAGATAAGAAAGTTTTGAGTAATGGTCACCATTACCCAAAATGATCTCCAACTTGTGGACATCTATCTACAGATCTGTTTTCCAAGTCTAGTGAAATTTCTTTCAAGCTTTGTGGTCTAAAGTAGGGTCAGCAAAATTTTACAATGAAGGGCCAAATAATAAATATTTTAGGCTTTGTAGATCCATATGCCCTCAGGCATGCATATATGCATGTGTGTGCCTGTGTATGTACATATGTTTATGTATAGTGTGTGTGTTTACAATCCTTTAAATTTTTTGACCATGTGAAAATAGGTTGTGAGGTAAGTTAGACCTATAGGCTGTAATTTGCCAATCTCTTGTCTAGGACAAGTTACTATTCCTTGTTTTAGCTCCATTTCCTCTATTTTAAAATGGGGAGATACCTAATTTATAAAGCTGCATTAAATATTAAATAAGATGTTTGCAAAACATTTAAAATATGGAATTTATTTAATAAATGGTGATAGCTGGAGTCATTATGGTGATTACAGTTTATTTATTTATACATACATACATACATACAAGCTAGGGTGTAGGCCAGAGGTGTGGGGTGGTAAGAGGACTTTGTCTCACCAGAGACAGAGTGGGTAGCAGAACAGGCTGATCGACTGAAGTAGACTGCTGAGGGGAGGAGCAAGTGAGATAGGAGAGGTCTGCTGTGCCATGTGGGAATCTCCCTGGCTGGGTATTGAACTCATGCTGCAGTGGCTGTGGATATCTTCATAGGGCTGCGCTTAACCTGTTGTGCCACCAGGGAGGCCCCGGTAGTTCAGTTTTTGCATAATTATTATTACGTGATTACTATTAATTTATTTTATTAAAACATCACACTATTTTTATTATTGTATTTAATAAAAGCATTGTTATTACTATAAAATTATTAAATTACTATTTAATTTAATTCTCCATAATGTTGTGGTTATTCCATTGAAAAACACTATGTCCATTTTGGGGAGAGAGAAGTCTTTGAGAAGAGACTACTTCAGCTGTGTCTATAGGTGCAATAAGAAGACACAAAGTGTAAGAATCACATGCAATGTGGCATTTCTAGCATATGCAGTGTGGGATTACAAGTATTGTAGCATTTTATGCACATGCATTCAGTAGAATAGAACAAAGAGATTATCCTTGACCAAACTTCAGTCAGTCTCCTCTGAATTCTCTTCCCAGCTAGGCCTTAACTTCTATACTTCCATGTCCTACTTAGCTTTGTTAAATTCTATCATGATTCCTGCTTGGTTGGTTTAGATAATATCGATTATCCTTAATATCTGATCACATTTATCAGGTTTCTTGTTCTTCATCATGCTGGGGGTGACCTTTGGTCACCTTGGTCTCTCTTCAGTAAGAACTACATTAGGTCAGTTTAGCCAGGACACCTCTTTAACAATCCCAGATGTTTCCTCTTTGTAATTTTCCATCTATTCACCGCATCCCCCCGCCACATACTCTGCTCCTGAGTTATAAATGTACACTTTTTTCTTGTAGTTGGAGTCAAACCCAATCTCTTTTCCCTACTGCAAAACTCTGTTATAGCACCCTGTCCCCCCACACACACTGAATGAAGTCAGTCTTACTGTTCTTTAACAAGTGTCAAGAATAATTTTGCCTTAACTGGTATCACATGTATAACTAAGTAGGTTTAGACCAAGAGCACTTTTTCTACACTGTGAACACTTTTTTAATAGAGCAATGGACAAAGGATATGAAGTATAGGAGTCACATGGTCCTGACTTTTTGATGTTGGGCAAATACATGGGCATATCACTTGAAGAGAAGAAGGTCACTCTAGTTGGAAAAGAATGAGTTAAACAAGAGTTACATGAAATTTAATAAAGCCAGTTAGGAGCCATTCATATCAAATATTATGAATATCAGAAATTCAACATGGACAGGAGGAGGTAGGATTGCAGTCAGCATTTTAAAATATTTTCAGAAAATCATGCTGGATTTTATCTATTGCACTATAGAGAGGCATTTAGAGTGAGTCATGAGCTTCTGGCTTAATTGTTGCTTGGCAGAACATTAGTAGGGATTATGATAACAAGAGTAGTTACAGATTGGGCAGAGATGGTACACTCAATTTTAAACATGTTGAGTGTGATGTCTACCATGGACACTTTGGACACTTACCTAGACATATCCAACAGGTGGTTGTATATTCAGGTTTGAAGGCCAAGATATATATATATATATATATGTATATGTATATATATGTATATATATATATATTATGTATACATATAGTATATATATGTATACATATATATATACATATACACACATATATATATATATACCTAAATGTTTTACAGACCAATAACACTCATATGGCACAAATACTGGGAGGTCACATATAATTAACAATGAGTTCAAACAGGCAAATATATATATTTAAGTCATTTCACTTCTGTGAGTTTTTAACCATGACAGTGAGTGAATCTGTTGAAGAGAATAGAGGGAGCTAAAAGAAATGCGGCACACAAAAGGTGAACCAAGAAAGGTTTTGTTTTAAAACCTAAAGGAAGGACTAATTTTATAGTTGTGGTTCACATAAAACATGATAGAGAAAAAGAATGATGCAAAAAAAAAGGAATCATGCAAAAATAGGCAAATTGACCTGTTAATCATTCCTGAAAATGTTATAGCTTTTAAAAATCAGTATTTTGTAGAATTTCCCCAAATGCAATTTCAACACACATTAAAGTTAATTCAATACAAGTCTTGAAATTATAACCCATATCAAAACATGACCCAAGAAGAAATTAGGCAGGTTGGGATGGCAGGTGCAGTCTCTATTCTACATGTTACTGAAAAGCCTGTTCTTTCTCTGTCTACTCATTATTTCACATTGTTTAAAAACAATTGGGTCAATTAAATGCAAATGTCTCTGCTAAAGCAAACAGAAAAGATAAGTACTGTTTTTTTTTTTTAGAGCAAACAATCTTATTGGTCCTGCATCTGTCATGGAAAAAAAAAAGTCAGAGCCTCCCTGGTGGCGCAGCAGCTAAGCGCTGCACTGTGGAGCTGTCCACAGCCGCAGTGACATGAGTTCTACACGGGGTGGTGGTGGGGGGGGATTCCCGCATGGCGCAGCAGACCTCTCCTGCCTCTCTTGTTGCTCCCCTCAGCAGTGTGTTTCTGTCAATCTGCCTGTTCTGCTTCCCTCTCTGTCTCTGGTGAACCCTCTTGCTGCCCTATGCCTCTGGCCTGTACCCCAGCTTGTGTGCATAAATAAATAAATCTTAAAAAAGAAAAAAAAGTCAGTTGGATCTGTTTGCTGGCATCAGTCTCAAATATATCAAAATCAGAAGGGTTATATTCACCATCAGAAATTCTGATGCGTCTTAAAAAGTTCTACAGAACAGAATGATGTACTCAGCAATGATGGTGTCCAATAAGCCACAGGCTTTTTATTATTATTAATAGATATACTATATATTATTAAGATAGATGATAGATAGATTGATAGATAGATAGATAGATAGATAGATAGATAGATAGATAGACAGATAGATGTCAGCAGACTACTGACATCTTTCCTAAATGTTTTATAGATCAATAATACTCATATGGCACAAATACTGGGGGTCACATATAACAAACAGTGAGCTCAAACAGGCAAAGGTAATATACTTGTATTTTGTCTCAAATGTTTTCAATTACAGTGGCCAAGCAATTTTAATTTAAATACTAGCTACATAAAACAGTACCTACAGACCAACTTGATATTTGCTAACTTCCATTTAATTGACCGTGGTTAAGAAAAATAACATCATTGTTATCATCATAAGCACTAACCGAAAAATTAATTACAATAAGTAGTTCTCTCCAAACGTCAGTGAAATTACTCATTTAATTCCCACAACAACCCTATGGTTTAAATGAAATTATCACCATTTCTGAAGATGACGATACATTAATTTAATATCAAATAGTTAGAAAATAGCAAAGGTGGGTTTTACACTTAGGTGGCAAGTTTACGTAGTCTGAGCTTTAAACATTGAAATTTTCCTTACAAACACTCTCACCTCACTGTAAAGATTTCCTAAAGATCTAGAGTCAGGGTTAAGGGGCAGTAGAGTTGAAATATGCTAGTGAGAAGAATTTGTTAGACCAGAAAGAATTAGGTTAGAACATTACAAGATATTCATTACTTGAGGAAAAGAATCAATTTCCTCCTCTGTTCTTATTTAATCCTTGCCTTTGGATGAGGAGGCAAAATTTAGTGAAATAATGTATTTCAACTATCGCCATTTCAAAAGTCTATGAATAATGATGATGGAAACTCAGGGGCAATTAGCTGTCTCGGGACCACAAGCAAATCTTCATAATGCTAATTTGAATTTTCCATGACACTCTCTAGGCTAGAAACAACCATGATAACTTGCCAATTTTTCTATAGACATGAAACAGTGATCGTTTCCATAAATGTAGAAATAAATGAAATCCTTTTGAAAGAGACAAGCAGGCTATTTATCCTGAGCTTACTATAACAAGGATGTGAGCCACCACCACTTGCATTTGGCAGAAACTCAAAGGTGTGTAAGAAAGTAGGAAAGATTTATGACGGAAAAAAGGGACAATACCATCAGGTATTTTTGCTTGGAGGGGAAGTTGGAGACAGGCTAACCAGAAGTTTCCTTTTATATAATTAATTTGGAGAAACTGTCTGTCTTTTTCTGATTGGTCCTGAATTGAGAACAGGGGCAAAATATGAAGAAAATGACAGCTGTCATTGACCAAGTTCTGAATATTCTGGGTTGATAGCTTCAGAAGTTGTGGGTCAGAGTTCTGGTCTGGTAGTTCAGGTCTGGTTAGTGTTTATTTGTATATTCAGTTATACAGAAAAAAATTAAGCAGAAAGTTGGGTGGTCTACAGAGCTGTGAAGAAAATTTCTTTAGAGGTAAGAATGGCTACAGTGGAGGTATAATGAGGAAAAGTCAAAGAGTTAATTATTTAGGGATGCACAGAAAGAAGTCAAAGATTTATTCTAACTCCTTGTGCATGTCAAAAAAATAAGATATAGACACCATGGCTGGGTGAAGCTGCCCTGGCAGCTTCTGCCACCAAATCTCCCATCAGCAGGTAGTGATAGGTGGAGCCATGGTACTGGGTATTTTCACAATTATTATCTTCACCCCCTTGCATGTGAGGTAATCCTGGATGTGAGTCTCTTCTGAGAAGAATCTGGAGGGCTGTAATAGAGTATAATGGTAGGCGTGTCCCTTAATAGAATTTCCAAGAGGCCAAAGATTTAAGTAGGGTCTGACACAATTGAGGCACATTGATTAGTATGAAAAAAAGTAATTGTGATATTGGGATGGGTAGTAGTTTTGGGAGTTAGGGTGTCAGAGAACCACAATGGTCCACGTAGATGATAGTGAGAAATTTTGGAGAAACTGTGTAGGACTCCCATTAAGTGTTTAAGAACCCACAGATTTCCTTTACCTATAAAGGAAGAGGGCATTTTAAAAGACAAACACAAGAGCCATGTTTGGGGACACGCCACATGTTGAAAAATAAGAAAGTTTTGCTACAATTATTTTCAGGAGACAGTTATTAAACATTCAGGCAAAGAGAGCCACATAGATATTATGACTCTCCTCTAAGAAGTTAGATTAATTAATGCCCCTGGAAGGCGCGATATATAATAAAAACATGGACCACTTAATCATTTCTCATTCTTCTCTGAAGTAAGATACCTCATAGTGTTAGTGTGATCTTTCAATGAATTAATAAATTAATTAATTTCTGGAAAGAGTGTTTAATACAGAGGAAATGCTGTGAAAGTTCTAATTTATTATTATTAGTAGTAGTAGTATTAACTATTCAGCATGATTTGAGAACTGTACAAAAGACTGAAGAAATAAAGACAAATAAGACATAGGTCCTACCAAAGAAGTTCTTGACTAAGAAAGGGAAAGAGGGAAGTAATCAAATAATTACCATACAGCCTAAGTGCCATCACTGGAGTTACACAGAATTCACCAGGGGAGCACAGAGGAGGAAGTCACAACTGGAATACTAACAGTTGAGATGGGATACATGTTGGTCCAACTCCATTAACATTAAAATCACAAGATTGCTTTCTGTTATAAACATCCCAGATGGCAACTGATTAAACTTGACCTGAGTGAACTTTCAAAAGGATTAATTCTGATATAAGAAATGAGTGAAGGGCTTGCTTTTTGAATTTCTAATTTAGAAGCTCTTTAATTTCACACTAATTTAAGTCAATCTACTTTAAATTGAGACACGTCTCAGTAGGACTGGTCTGTATTAATTGAGTATTCACATATGCAATTCATATTTGCTGCCAAGATTTTAAAATTATTTATGTCAGTTATTAATCCTTAGATGAATTTAAGGGAGGGGTAGTTGCCACCTTTACTAAACACAAATATGCCAAATATTTTTACCATAAAGATAATTCCATTTAACAAAAGAAGTCATTTTATATCAAGGAGTTGAGTAAATTCCCCCAAAACATTTGTCAATAATTTAGTTAAACACACACACACACACACACACACACACACACACATAAACTTTGAATACAAACATTTAGCAATATTTTAAACTCATGAAAATTCTTACAATATAATCAAATAATGTTTCTTCAAATTAATACAACTAAATAATGATAAGCTTCTTATGTACAGAACCTAGTTATAATATCGTGATTCAAGTTTCTATACAATCATGTATGTATGTATTTATGTAGATACATATACAAAAGTTAAGAATTTAAGAAAATATTGGCAGTTTTTTAAATCATAATAATATTACGTGGTTGAGCTGTAAAAATATATGTTAAGTGAATTAAAGCAGCTTTCAAACATCTCTGATTTTTTGAACCAAAATATTGGCAAACCAAATATACCAATGGGTTGAAAATACACCATGACTACAATGAGTGAATGCAAGGGAGAAAGTGAATAAAGGATCAAATTGATCATCTTATTGATGTAGAAAAAAAAAATCTGATAAAACAAAGCACTGATTCTTGATAAAAACATAAGCAACTAAGAATATAACAGAACTTCCACTTTCTGGATAAAAATGAACCAAATCTATAGCAAAAGTATATTTTTTAAAAACAGAAGCATTCTCTTTCAAATCAATAATAAGACAAAAATGCTATAGTCATTGTTCTTACTAAGCATTATGTTGGAGATGTAGTAGTTGATATCATGATTTTTTTTCAAATTTTAAAGAAACAATAAAGAATAAGATTTAATCTATATTATAATTGAATTAATTTCCTTCCAAACTGATATATTGAATCAATGCAATTCCTATCAAAATTACAAAAAAAAAAATCATGGAATTGGAAAAGTTACTCCTCAATTGATAAGATAAATAAAACTTATATGGATTTTTTTTTAGTGGAAATATGGATCCCTATAAACTAGGCAAACAGAATCAATAGCCCAGTAAGTTACCTATGTATATTTAAAAACATGCTATGTAATAGAGGTAGTGATAAATGTCACTGGAAAAAATTAGAATATTACCTCACATAAAGTCTTTCCAGGTAGAACCAAGCCACTTTTTTTAAATCAGCAAATGTTCCTATAAAATTTTAAACAAGACATAAAAAGCAAAACCCTAAAAGAAAATGGGCTAATTTCGAAAACAAAGTTTTTCTAAATGTCAACAGATACCATGAAAATTTTTAAATATAAGCCACAGCTGGGATAAGAAATATGGGATCCGGGGCCTCCCTGGTGGCGCAGCGGTTAAGCGCTGCGCTGTGGAGCTGTCGGCAGCGGCGGTGCGAGTTCGACGCCCGGCCGGGGAGAATCCCACATGGTGCGGCAGACTTCTTCTGCCTCACCCGCTGCTCCCCTCAGCAGTGTATTTCTGATCTGCCTGTTCTGCTCCCCGCTCTGTCTCTGGTGAACCCTCTCGCCGCCCCACACCTCTGATCTGTACCCCAGCTTGTATGTATAAATAAATAAATCTTAAAAAAAAAAAAAGAAATATGGGATCCATATAACTGAAAAAGAATACCTATTACAAATTTATGTAAATTAATATATATTCACATACTTATATGTGCATAATTATACATTTTAAACTATTTTTAATATTTTCAGAGTTTGGTAGAAAATGAACAAAGACATCAACAGACTTTTCATGGAAGAGGACATAGAAATGGCAAATAAGGATGAGAATAAATAAAGCATTTGTCTTCAGGAAATCCATAGTAAAACACACTGAAATCCCATTTAATGGAAACCACACTAGCAAAAGTTAAAGGGTCATCCAGTTTTGGCTAGGCCATAGGCTAGTGATGAGAATTCCTATCTACTGTTGAAAGACCGAAAGGTTTTATATCATCTTTGAAAAACAAGTTTTATCTACTAAAGTCCAATTTGCTCCTATTCTCAAATCCAGCACCTCCCATCTTTCGGGAGACTATTACATGAGCATTACCAAACAGACATATGAGTGAAAACTGTAGTAGTGCTTGATTAACTGAAAACAATGAAAATATCCATCAACTAGGAGAATAGATAAACAGATTGTACTTCTCACTGGAATACTATGCAGCAGAGCAATGAATGAAATAATCCACATTTGTAAAATTTAATGAACCTCAGAAATATGATGATGTGCTAACAAAAAGGAAGCCAAAGAAGAATGTGTGTTATAATTGCATATAAAGGTGAAAACCATCAAAGTGATTTTAAGGGTAATGTATATATATAGATGTATATACATATATAGAGGCACACACATCTATATATACATATATATACACATATATACATACATATACATATATGCATATATGCACATGTTATGTATGCATGTATATACACACATATAGATGTATACATATATGTGCATATGCATACATACATAATATGTGTAAATATATATGTATATATGTGTATACATATATGCACATATGCATGCATGATATATGTGTGAATGTGTATATATGGTATATATGTATATAGATGAATACACATCTATATATGTATATATGTATATAGAGAGATGTGTATATATCTACACACACACACACACACACACACATGCACGTATATCCACAAAAAGGGAGATAACAAAATTCAGGAATCTTTGATTCCCCTTTTGGAGGAAAGGGAAGATATATCATGAGACACTCAGGAGATTTTGATTTTATAGATAATTTTCAATTTCTTAAGCTGTGTGGCAGGCCTCAGGTGTTCATTGTATTAATCTTTGTATTTTAAATGTCATATTCTTCTTTCTTTGTAATAAATATTTCATAATAAATGAAGTAACTCATTAAGCCTTTATAGTGAATGACCTCTGAAACTCATTAAGTTCAAAAATAAGAAGATAAATGCAAAAACAAGTTCAGTCCTGAGTTTATAAAGTTTACCATTCCTGAGTTTACGAGTCCTGAGTTTACCATTTTTATGTCTTGTGAAAAGTACTATGTAGGCATATGTCTCATCTATTAAAATGAATTCGTTTTAAGAGTAATAAGCAAAACAGGTAGCAAATATATGGGAGTAGAAGGGACAATTTCCACTGTACACATTGTGTCTGAGCCATAGAAATTTATATTCCTTTATAAATAAACAAAAAATGAAAACTTTAATTGCCAAGTTTCACAGATAGTTTTATTTAATACTACTGACAATCTTATGAAGTAGACCAATGCACTTTACATCTGAGGAGATTTAGAATCAAACTTTTTCAGAGTCAAAAATATGGGCAGAACCAGGCCCCAGATCATTATTTCATTCACAAATATCTATTACACAGCAGGCTTGTGCCTGCACTTTGTGTATATTTGAGAACAAAATTACTAACTCTGTTCTCATAGAACCAAATTCTAGATGTAAGCTGATGAGAATTTTTTAAAAGTGATAGATAAATCAATAAATAATATGTTACGTTGGAATGTTATATAGACTGAGAATACGGTGACATGAAAGAACAGCGAGGGCGAGTGAGAGGACAGAGTCGGGATAGTGCGTTAACTACAGCGGTCAGGCAGGGCACATTAAGAGGATGAGGGCTTAGAAAAGGCTTGAAGGAGATGAGTGAGAGAGCCAAGAATAAATGTTGAGGAAGAGCATTCCAGGCAGAAAGAGCAAGCCCGAAGGAGCAGGCAGGGCAGCCCAACTGGCAAAGGCAAGTCTGCTGATTCTAACGAAGAACCATTATTGTCATCAGTGTTCTTACTGCTCAACCTGTCTGAGCATTTTGCTTTTTCTCACCCTGGCATGGATTGTTGAACACAAATTTTGTGAATAGAAACCACATTTTTCCTTTTAGATGTATCAACTGGATTGTAATGTAATATTTATGTATCGGTTATATGTGATCTTAAAAATGGGTATAAATTGGGATCATACTGTCAACTCGGAAATATCATGAAAGACACAAGCAAGGATGATGGGTGGATGATGGCAATTTGGACACAGTACAAACTCTTGAGATTCAAAAGGCTAAATGCATTTATACCAGAATAAGAAAATGTGTGTGTGTGTGTGTGTGTGTGTGTGTGTGTGTGTGTGTGTGTATCCACAACATAGATCACTTTTTTTTCCCCCTAGTATACTTTAAAAACAATGGTGGGCAGTTTTTCTAAAACCCTCTTCTTCAAGAAGTGTTGCTCAAAAGAAAGCATGTTTTCGGTGTGTGTGTGTGTGTGTGTTTAAGCACATCTACACATAAAGGGGAAGTAAAACAGACAATAGCAAAAATGTTCTTGATGTTGAAGAACAAGAAAAATCAGCCCACAGTCTACCTGGGGGGCTGGGGTCGATCTGTAGAAGTAAAAAGGAAAAAGAACAAGACTTGCAACTTCCAGCCTCACAAAACATGCTGCTGTAAGGACTTCAGTTGTTTTAATCTTCTTTACATACGCTGGTGTTCTTGACCTTGCAAAAGTCATTCAATATCTGTTCATATATCTGTGAAAACAAGGGCAATGATCTCCTCTCTCTGTGGATCCTTTGGGATAATTTAGTGACTTTAATATCTGATACCAACTACTATTATGCCTATTGCCTTTGTTCTCAAAACTCACACCAATGACCTAATAATGGACAAAATGACAGCCATGTCTATAGCCACTTGCAACAAAAGACTCTCCGTAGCCTCATATTGCAGTATAATGAAGAGAAATTACAAGTGGGTAGAGAGCAGCAAGTGCCCAGAGAGAATCTGAGGATGGAATGAAAGGAACATTCTCGATGATGCCCTTATAAATGTGCTAGCGGCCTAACGGGAGAGAAAGCGTGCTTCCTAGTTAATTTTCCATATTAGTGTAATGAGAAGAAATAGACAAACTGCCAGCAGGTTCATTTGGGTAATGTTTCAGCCAGCAGACATGGCACAGCTCCCACTAAAAGGGGTTAAAGGTGGACAAAAATATATATAATTCTAAGCTGCTTCTTTTGGCCTTGCAAACTAACAGAGTAGGGCCACTATGGATAGTGGTTTGGGTATGAGACCAGTCATTTATAGTTCATTTCTCCTACCAGATTTTGATTTTTTTGTGAAATATTTCATTCTAATAAACCTTTGTTGGCTGAATTATACTTAGAACATGAAGCCTAGCTTTGTATTTCCCATTGCTATAAATGACTCTGTGGGTAGTCAAATAAATACACATTTTTGTGGATATTCATTCTGTCCATTTTCACACTGTAATAGTGAGTATTTATTATTCAAACTAAATAACAGCTATTCAACCTAAAGATCAACTTCTCTTAGAAATTTGACAAGGAAAAAATGAATAATATAAATATGCACTAAATACTTGTCTTTGCTTATAGACTAGAAAAGGTACTGAATCCAAGCACAAAAGTACCATGTTGTAGCAATATAAAAACTGGTTGAAGTATTATGCTTATTAAGTTTAAATATTACAACTCCATTGGGAATACAAGACTGGTTATAAAGTATTTAGATGGCTTATTTTTCTAAAATGTTCCACAATCATTAGCTATTCCTGACAATAGCCCTGTGAGAATTGTAAGGTGGGTTACTAGCTGTTCAATGCTACCCTGGGGATTTAGGTAGGATAATATCTATCTGAAAATTACCCAGGGTGATCGTTCATAATAGGAGTTGGCCAGAGATAAAGATATACTTTTACTATATCCGTAGTCAGTACAATAGCTAAACTCTCTATCTGAGAAAACACTTACTGCGCTATGCTCATTTTATTCCTTTAAACCAGTGAAATCCCAAGTCTATTTCAGGAAACTCCTTTCATAATAATTATAAGAATTTAAAAATATCAATTATCTATAAGAGGGTAACCTTTTACTGGTTATCCACCATGACCATGAGTAATAAGCATGGCATAATGGAAAGAGGACAAGATTTGGAGTCAATCCTAGCTTTGTCATTCATCAAGAGATTTGGACAAGTAATTTTACTTATTTTTGTTCATTTGAAAAATGAGAAATTTTAAGCATCTGATTTCTAAGGTCCTTTCTGCACTAAAAGTTAGTAATTTTATATCCTTTATATTCATACAATGTTAAAATTCAATAATCAAATACTTTTTACCCTCATTAGTTTAAAAAAAAAAGTCTGAGCCTACCTAGTACTTAAACCTGTGTTTTAGTGACTGCATTTTTAGCGCCAGGATTATGTCTGAGCTAACAGATTCCTTGATATTAACTGTCTTTGAATTTCTACAACAAATTCATAATAATAGGATGAATGAGATGCAGATATAGGTAGTTAACAAGCAGCTATGAGTAAATACATAACCTATTGTATATGTTAATGAAGTCTATCAAATTTATCCATAGTGGATGACAACTAGAGAAATACTATTACACTAATTATACTTCAAAAATATGAAAATAGTCCAAAATTGTTTTTAGTTACCTTCAATTTGTATTAACAACTGGAATGTGGTTACATTTAAATATCACATTTCCTTAGATCTTCAATAATCATGAAATAATTCATATTAATTAATGCTTGGGGCAATAACTAAGATTTCAGCTATGTAGGTTAAAATGCAAACATCACAGTGCAAAGTATTTGAAGCTTTAGCTGGCCAGTAACAACTCAGTGAGAATTAATTTATATGACTGATTAATGTAACTATAAATAAATAGCACATACACATGTGAGAGTGTGGTGAACTGCATAGCTTTAAGAGATTTACAACTAGAGTCTCATTTAGGGGGATCAGGTATGGATCAGGTAAGCAAGCATAGGTGTTGCTGGTGAGAAAGTAATCCAGAAACCTAGGATTGATATCAAGAGAAGAAAGGAGCACAGAAAGATAGAATACCTGTCAATATCATTGTATACTTTTCATTATTGCCTTCAGTGATTTTATCCTCATCAAAATTTATGTGGAAAACTGAATTGCCAGTGCTAAATCTTTATTCTCCTGCTTGAAAATTAGGCATCTACATTCTTGCCATATAATCATGGCAAAATATCATACATTTTCACTTTGAACTTGGTTATGTGACTTGATTTGAACAATGGGATGCTATTGCATGTGGTCTTGCAGAGGCTCGATTATGATTACTCATTCTGACTTGCCTTTTATATTTGATAATTTCTGTAGCCACTGAACAAAGGAGTAGAGACATATGGACCCAAGGTTCAGCATGCAGTCAAACCCAGGCTATCCATAGCTTAAAGTAACACCATAAAGCTGCTCAACTGAACCCAGACCAGATGAGCAAACCCATAGTAAGAAAATGATTATTGCTGTGAAACACTGAATTGGGGAGTCTTTCGTTACACAATGCTATTGTATTGCACAATGATAGTAAACTATGTTTTAAGTAGAGTCTTCTCACTTTTACAGAAAAGATTTTTTCCTTTTCCTTTAATACTAAAATAATACATATTCATAGAAAAAATAAAGTAATTTTGCACATTGTTTTATTTGATCTATAAACACATTTAAACATATTTTGATGTGAATTATATAAAAGCAAATAAAATGTACATTTTAAAAATAAATTCATAGTATGTAATTCTACTTTAATAAACGATTGCATTTTTATTGTGGGGAATCTATGAAGAGATATCAGAGTTGAAGTTAAGCTTGAGCAAAAGAAATATTTGAGTGGGTAATTTCCAACAAATTATGCACAGAATTAATTTAATTGCTAGGGTTTTTAGTTGAAGTAAGTAATCAGGTTACCTTAGGAAAATTAAAGACATTGGCAGATTCTATGTATTTCTGGAAACCCGTGGGAAAATTTGATAGGAGGGAGAGCTAGATCTGCTAAACTCTTTCAAAATTGAAATAGAATAGTTATAATTTTCTTAGTCACTGAGAAATTCTTATTGATTTTATACATTTTAATTATGTTTAGGTGTACAATGATACTTTATTATAAATTTATAATATTTATCTGAGTTACTATTTGTAATATATTTGCACTGAGATTTTTCCATTCTTTGAGTGTGCCAGATCAAATAAAATCAAACCATTTCACATCAGGTGGCCAGCTAATGAATTATAAAGAACATGCCACACAATAGCTAGAAACAAATTGCATGTTTCATAATCTCCAAGTTATATACTGATGGAATAATATTAACTGTGAAAAACACTTTATTGAAGTGTTACTATATTAAAAGCACTGTGATGAACAATCTACATAGGATATTTATTTTTAATTTTTTATCATATTATTTTTTATTGAAAACATTGGTTTACAACGCTGTATTTAATTTAGAAGTTCACATCTCTTCAGATGTATGTAACTACCCTACACCCACTACCAAAGCACCCATAATTCTCCAACATATTCTTTTGGGCCCCCTCCCCCTTAACTTCCATCCCACACCCACTCCTCTGGTAGCCTCAATTCTATAGTCATGATTCAAAGGTTTATTTGGTTTAATTTTCTCTTCCTTTATTGTTTCTCTATATTTCATGTATGAGTGAAATTACTCAGTACTTGTCTTTTTCCTTCTGCCTTATTTCACTTAGCATAATCCCCGCCAATTGCAACTATGTTGCAAATAGATTTTATCATCTTTTTATAGCTGAGTGGTATTCCATTGGGTATATATACCTTATCTTTATCAATTCATTTGTCATTGGGAACTTAGGTTGTTTCCACCATAAGTTATGAACAGTGCTGAAATGAACATGGGAGTGTATATCTATTTAACTTAAGTATTTTAGCAACATTTTGAATAGGTCCTACTCATATTTTCATTTTTCTAGATGCAGAAATTAAGGCAAATTTGAGTTAAAATGTTCTGGTATCTTCTATCAACATATGAAAAATATGATTTATTGTCAAACAACTGTTTAACACAAGTAATTGCTGGTCCAGTTTAGACCACCATGGAATGGTATAGAGATTATGTGTACCCTCATATCCAACCCGTGGTACTACTAAAATTATGTCAAAGGTACTCCAAATATTTGCCAACTCATCTAATAAGTATAAACTCAGTCACATTTTTCCTCATTTGCTAATGATTGATGGTGTTAAATGGAACAGCATTGAAAATCTTGTTAACATCAAGATATATTTAATCTATTGCTTCTCTTTGATCTTCTAAGTCACTCTGACATATAAGGAAATTAGATTAATCTGACATGATTCATTCTTTATACAGCCTTGTTTATTACTCCCCAGGACGAGGTAGCTTGTGTTCATCTAGCTGTTGCCAATTGATTTTTGATGATAAATTCTATCTCCTTTTTATTTTTTTCCATTGAAATTTAACTGAAGTGAATCAGTAATTTGTGATTCCTGTTGGGGTAGAGAAAGTATGATATGTGCATACATTTATGTCTATACGTGTATATCTATATATGTGTCTATATACATACATATGTAATTGTGGTGAACAATTTTGTTGTTTTTTTCAAAATTAATTTTCAGATGTTCTAAGTTTTGAAATTTAAAAATAGTATATGTCACGATCCAATTAATAAATGACTGTTTTCATTATTCATTATCAGAGGCTGCTGGTCACTAGGAACAAAATATTTGAACAACAGTAAATTTAGTACCAATTTTAAGTAATTTAAATTTACTTACTTTCTCACTCAAATGTACATTGCTTCTCTTTCTTTTTTTAATGTTATAATAAAATTTTAGAATAAAAGCTGAAGGTAAGACTCACTTATTGAAAGTTTTGCTTTTTGAATATTCATTCTTACTATGTTGTGTGAATATACTGCAAAATATACTGGAAAATGACTCCTCCCTGCCCTAGCAAACAGGAGAGCAAGACCATCTGCAAAGACTTGAAGTCTGACATAGCTGGGTAAAATCTAATACCTGAGGGTAAAGGCAGGCTTTTCATTACCACTGATGATCAAGGTGACAGATAAAAAGATTTAACAAGGGTATCCAACTTTCCTATCTCTACAATGCATTCTCCCTCTCCTCTCCCGCCCCCAAATTATATTCATTAAGGTAAAGCAGGTTTACATCTTTGTATTTACTCTAGAGGTTATAGAGTCAAACCTCTATACATGCAGACTTTCACACCCTGCTCACTACCAGTGCCCGAGGGATCCTCCACCATGTTCCACTGAGCCCCTTCTCTCCCCCACTCTCACCCTGTCACCCTCCTGCACTGATTGCCTCAGTTTTGCAGTCAGATATTAAGAGTTTCTTACTAGTTTGGTTTTAACTGACCCTTTGTTCTATTTCTCTATATTCCACATAAATGAGACCATCCAGTATTTGTCTTCTACAATGCATTCTTTGGAAAGTAAGAGATTAAATCCTGCTTTGTATTTTTCTGTACAATTGCATTTTTCTGTACATAGGTAGCATCAGCATAGCTTTAGGTCAGGACTACTTAGAACTAGAAGACACCCCTGTTATTGATACCCTCAACTTTTTTTTTTTCCCCTAGAGGGACACACAAATTTTTTTTTATAATATATATTTTTATTGTTATTTATGTCTTTTACATTTTATATTCCCTTTGGGTAGCCCGCCACCAATTCACCCGTGATCCATCTCCATGGTCCCTTGTGTTCTTTTCTATTCCATTTTGTGCCCTTTCCCTTCCCTCCCTCCAGCTCCCTCC